>JASTWB010000205.1:0-32221 GCA_032158295.1 Pycnopodia helianthoides | reverse complement strand
AAGATGAAAATGTTGGCAGCTTGACCTTAGAGTGGTCTTTTGCATATAAGATCTTCTCTTGAAATCGTACACTTTCTAACTTAACTGTTGAAGCTTGTTAAACCCTATCAATATTTGAAGTTGTTGATATTTTCCTTATTGAATCAAGTTTTATATCAGTGGGATTTTGTTTGAATTTTTTGTTGGACCTGAGAAAGTACAGGCTCTTTGAGATATTGACCTTCACTTATAGTTTGGAGACTTTCAGATCATAACATATGCGCCGCAGGCTGATGGAACCACATTTAAAGTGTCTTTTTGTGTTGTTATGATAACAAGCCCAGTCTGTTCTGTGAGGTTTGCATCACTGGACCGCTAGGCCACAACACGCCACTAATTATTGTAGAACAGGACAAGGGATGATTGCATAGTCAGATTATGGGTCAGGCTCAATCCAGATTGGATTTCGAGCAGCAGAGGCAAACTTATAATTTCAAAATCTGTTGGAGTTAAGTAACCAAGTGTAGAAAAAACTTGAAATTGGTCAGTAGTGGTCACTGATCTCTGGTCAGTCCCTCCTGCTACCAATTACCACTTGTCATTGTGTGCACAAACCATTCTACCTTTTGCCACAGTCCTAAAAAAAAAAATACACTTACAAAATCTGTGTTTTGCAGTTTCTTCCCAGAACATAATTATTTGCAAACTTTTTATATGTGTTCTTCTGAATTGTCTTTGTCCAGTAGGCACAGCTTTTTCTTCAAATGTTTGTGCTGTATGTGTCGCCTCTACATCCCATGGCTCATGAAAGGTACAGTTGAGTATTATTAAACGTGTAATACAGGTAGCTCTGGTAGAAGAGACAGTTTGTGCCCTAAATCAAAGTTCAGTTTTCGGGAAGTTTCTTCTTCCTCATATCGTTTCTGACGGTAGTCAGCTTGAAAAGCCCTATGGAATTTGCCCTTGTTCCGGGGCTTGAACTTGGTTGGGAAATCCACAGGAATGCAGGGCTTGCATGTTGCCTACAATATGCAGTAACCACTAGTAAGACCAGAATTTCTGTTACAAGACCAGAATCAAAGAGAGAAATCCATTATCTACACAGTTTAACATGTAAACTGTTTTTATCTGAACAAGCACTGACGCAAAAGTGATTTCATTTCTTTTATGGGGTGGGTAGTTCAAAAACAGAGTTGGAAGATATTTAGCAGATTGAGTCAAAGTTAACATTGGATTTTATATCTTTCTTCCTCAAGTAACTACTTCGTGATGTACATTACATGTATTTTTTCGGGTCTGCGTTCCAAATCAAAATGATGGCCTTTGCTCCTGCAGGGTTATGATGTTGCTTGCCACTCGTCAGAATTTAGTGTGTGAGGGCTGAATTTAATTTCTGATCAGACACTTTGGTCTGTGTCTAGCTGTTTGCTGGAGGTGATTTTACCCGCAAACCAGCTCATTTACACTGCCAAAGAACTGTTTTTTTGCCATCCTTAGAGCAGCCAACTCTCCCTGTTTCTGCGAAAATAAATCCATCTTCCATGTTCAGATAAACAAATTTGAAAATCTCCCCAATTAATTTAGGTTTTCCCCATGTTCTTCATAACGCCCAATTTATTGTAGAAAAAATCCTTGACTGCAAGATGAAAATGTTGGCAGCTTGACCTTAGAGTGGTCTTTTGCATATAAGATCTTCTCTTGAAATCGTACACTTTCTAACTTAACTGTTGAAGCTTGTTAAACCCTATCAATATTTGAAGTTGTTGATATTTTCCTTATTGAATCAAGTTTTATATCAGTGGGATTTTGTTTGAATTTTTTGTTGGACCTGAGAAAGTACAGGCTCTTTGAGTTATTGACCTTCACTTATAGTTTGGAGACTTTCAGATCATAACATATGCGCCGCAGGCTGATGGAACCACATTTAAAGTGTCTTTTTGTGTTGTTATGATAACAAGCCCAGTCTGTTCTGTGAGGTTTGCATCACTGGACCGCTAGGCCACAACACGCCACTAATTATTGTAGAACAGGACAAGGGATGATTGCATAGTCAGATTATGGGTCAGGCTCAATCCAGATTGGATTTCGAGCAGCAGAGGCAAACTTATAATTTCAAAATCTGTTGGAGTTAAGTAACCAAGTGTAGAAAAAACTTGAATTGGTCAGTAGTGGTCACTGATCTCTGGTCAGTCCCTCCTGCTACCAATTACCCACTTGTCACTTGTGTGCACAAACCATTCTACCTTGACTTGCCACAGTCCTAATAAAAAAAATACACTTACAAAATCTGTGTTTGCAGTTTCTTCCCAGAACATAATTATTTGCAAACTTTTTATATGTGTTCTTCTGAATTGTCTTTGTCCAGTAGGCACAGCTTTTTCTTCAAATGTTTGTGCTGTATGTGTCGCCTCTACATCCCATGGCTCATGAAAAGGTACAGTTGAGTATTATTAAACGTGTAATACAGGTAGCTCTGGTAGAAGAGACAGTTTGTGACCTAAATCAAAAGTTCAGTTTTCGGGAAGTTTCTTCTTCCCATATCGTTTCTGACGGTAGTCAGCTTGAAAAGCCCTATGGAATTTGCCCCTTGTTCCGGGGCTTGAACTTGGTTGGGAAATCCACAGGAATGCAGGGCTTGCATGTTGCCTACAATATGCAGTAACCACTAGTAAGACCAGAATTTCTGTTACAAGACCAGAATCAAAGAGAGAAATCCATTATCTACACAGTTTAACATGTAAACTGTTTTTATCTGAACAAGCACTGACGCAAAAGTGATTTCATTTCTTTTATGGGTGGGTAGTTCAAAAACAGAGTTGGAAGATATTTAGCAGATTGAGTCAAAGTTAACATTGGATTTTATATCTTTCTTCCTCAAGTAACTACTTCGTGATGTACATTACATGTATTTTTCGGGTCTGCGTTCCAAATCAAAATGATGGCCTTTGCTCCTGCAGGGTTATGATGTTGCTTGCCACTCGTCAGAATTTAGTGTGTGAGGGCTGAATTTAATTTCTGATCAGACACTTTGGTCTGTGTCTAGCTGTTTGCTGGAGGTGATTTTACCCGCAAACCAGCTCATTTACACTGCCAAAGAACTGTTTTTTTGCCATCCTTAGAGCAGCCAACTCTCCCCGTTTCTGCGAAAATAAATCCATCTCTTTCCATGTTCAGATAAACAAATTTGAAAATCTCCCCAATTAATTTAGGTTTTCCCCCATGTTCTTCATAACGCCCAATTTATTGTAGAAAAATCCTTGACTGCAAGATGAAAATGTTGGCAGCTTGACCTTAGAGTGGTCTTTTGCATATAAGATCTTCTCTTGAAATCGTACACTTTCTAACTTAACTGTTGAAGCTTGTTAAACCCTATCAATATTTGAAGTTGTTGATATTTTCCTTATTGAATCAAGTTTTATATCAGTGGGATTTTGTTTGAATTTTTTGTTGGACCTGAGAAAGTACTCTTTGAGTTATTGACCTTCACTTATAGTTTGGAGACTTTCAGATCATAACATATGCGCCGCAGGCTGATGGAACCACATTTAAAGTGTCTTTTTGTGTTGTTATGATAACAAGCCCAGTCTGTTCTGTGAGGTTTGCATCACTGGACGCTAGGCCACAACACGCCACTAATTATTGTAGAACAGGACAAGGGATGATTGCATAGTCAGATTATGGGTCAGGCTCAATCCAGATTGGATTTCGAGCAGCAGAGGCAAACTTATAATTTCAAAATCTGTTGGAGTTAAGTAACCAAGTGTAGAAAAAACTTGAATTGGTCAGTAGTGGTCACTGATCTTGGTCAGTCCCTCCTGCTACCAATTACCCACTTGTCACTTGTGTGCACAAACCATTCTACCTTTTGCCACAGTCCTAAAAAAAAAATACACTTACAAAATCTGTGTCTGCAGTTTCTTCCCAGAACATAATTATTTGCAAACTTTTTATATGTGTTCTTCTGAATTGTCTTTGTCCAGTAGGCACAGCTTTTTCTTCAAATGTTTGTGCTGTATGTGTCGCCTCTACATCCATGGCTCATGAAAAGGTACAGTTGAGTATTATTAAACGTGTAATACAGGTAGCTCTGGTAGAAGAGGACAGTTTGTGACCTAAATCAAAAGTTCAGTTTTCGGGAAGTTTCTTCTTCCCCATATCGTTTCTGACGGTAGTCAGCTTGAAAAGCCCTATGGAATTTGCCCTTGTTCCGGGGCTTGAACTTGGTTGGGAAATCCACAGGAATGCAGGGCTTGCATGTTGCCTACAATATGCAGTAACCACTAGTAAGACCAGAATTTCTGTTACAAGACCAGAATCAAAGAGAGAAATCCATTATCTACACAGTTTAACATGTAAACTGTTTTTATCTGAACAAGCACTGACGCAAAAGTGATTTCATTTCTTTTATGGGGTGGGTAGTTCAAAAACAGAGTTGGAAGATATTTAGCAGATTGAGTCAAAGTTAACATTGGATTTTATATCTTTCTTCCTCAAGTAACTACTTCGTGATGTACATTACATGTATTTTTCGGGTCTGCGTTCCAAATCAAAATGATGGCCTTTGCTCCTGCAGGGTTATGATGTTGCTTGCCACTCGTCAGAATTTAGTGTGTGAGGGCTGAATTTAATTTCTGATCAGACACTTTGGTCTGTGTCTAGCTGTTTGCTGGAGGTGATTTTACCCGCAAACCAGCTCATTTACACTGCCAAAGAACTGTTTTTTTGCCATCCTTAGAGCAGCCAACTCTCCCTGTTTCTGCGAAAATAAATCCATCTTTCCATGTTCAGATAAACAAATTTGAAAATCTCCCAATTAATTTAGGTTTTCCCCATGTTCTTCATAACGCCCAATTTATTGTAGAAAAAATCCTTGACTGCAAGATGAAAATGTTGGCAGCTTGACCTTAGAGTGGTCTTTTGCATATAAGATCTTCTCTTGAAATCGTACACTTTCTAACTTAACTGTTGAAGCTTGTTAAACCCTATCAATATTTGAAGTTGTTGATATTTTCCTTATTGAATCAAGTTTTATATCAGTGGGATTTTGTTTGAATTTTTTGTTGGACCTGAGAAAGTACAGGCTCTTTGAGATATTGACCTTCACTTATAGTTTGGAGACTTTCAGATCATAACATATGCGCCGCAGGCTGATGGAACCACATTTAAAGTGTCTTTTTGTGTTGTTATGATAACAAGCCCAGTCTGTTCTGTGAGGTTTGCATCACTGGACCGCTAGGCCACAACACGCCACTAATTATTGTAGAACAGGACAAGGGATGATTGCATAGTCAGATTATGGGTCAGGCTCAATCCAGATTGGATTTCGAGCAGCAGAGGCAAACTTATAATTTCAAAATCTGTTGGAGTTAAGTAACCAAGTGTAGAAAAAACTTGAATTGGTCAGTAGTGGTCACTGATCTCTGGTCAGTCCCTCCTGCTACCAATTACCCACTTGTCACTTGTGTGCACAAACCATTCTACCTTTTGCCACAGTCCTAAAAAAAAAAATACACTTACAAAATCTGTGTCTGCAGTTTCTTCCCAGAACATAATTATTTGCAAACTTTTTATATGTGTTCTTCTGAATTGTCTTTGTCCAGTAGGCACAGCTTTTTCTTCAAATGTTTGTGCTGTATGTGTCGCCTCTACATCCCATGGCTCATGAAAAGGTACAGTTGAGTATTATTAAACGTGTAATACAGGTAGCTCTGGTAGAAGAGACAGTTTGTGACCTAAATCAAAAGTTCAGTTTTCGGGAAGTTTCTTCTTCCCCATATCGTTTCTGACGGTAGTCAGCTTGAAAAGCCCTATGGAATTTGCCCCTTGTTCCGGGGCTTGAACTTGGTTGGGAAATCCACAGGAATGCAGGGCTTGCATGTTGCCTACAATATGCAGTAACCACTAGTAAGACCAGAATTTCTGTTACAAGACCAGAATCAAAGAGAGAAATCCATTATCTACACAGTTTAACATGTAAACTGTTTTTATCTGAACAAGCACTGACGCAAAAGTGATTTCATTTCTTTTATGGGTGGGTAGTTCAAAAACAGAGTTGGAAGATATTTAGCAGATTGAGTCAAAGTTAACATTGGATTTTATATCTTTCTTCCTCAAGTAACTACTTCGTGATGTACATTACATGTATTTTTCGGGTCTGCGTTCCAAATCAAAATGATGGCCTTTGCTCCTGCAGGGTTATGATGTTGCTTGCCACTCGTCAGAATTTAGTGTGTGAGGGCTGAATTTAATTTCTGATCAGACACTTTGGTCTGTGTCTAGCTGTTTGCTGGAGGTGATTTTACCCGCAAACCAGCTCATTTACACTGCCAAAGAACTGTTTTTTTGCCATCCTTAGAGCAGCCAACTCTCCCTGTTTCTGCGAAAATAAATCCATCTTTCCATGTTCAGATAAACAAATTTGAAAATCTCCCCAATTAATTTAGGTTTTCCCCCATGTTCTTCATAACGCCCAATTTATTGTAGAAAAATCCTTGACTGCAAGATGAAAATGTTGGCAGCTTGACCTTAGAGTGGTCTTTTGCATATAAGATCTTCTCTTGAAATCGTACACTTTCTAACTTAACTGTTGAAGCTTGTTAAACCCTATCAATATTTGAAGTTGTTGATATTTTCCTTATTGAATCAAGTTTTATATCAGTGGGATTTTGTTTGAATTTTTTGTTGGACCTGAGAAAGTACAGGCTCTTTGAGTTATTGACCTTCACTTATAGTTTGGAGACTTTCAGATCATAACATATGCGCCGCAGGCTGATGGAACCACATTTAAAGTGTCTTTTTGTGTTGTTATGATAACAAGCCCAGTCTGTTCTGTGAGGTTTGCATCACTGGACCGCTAGGCCACAACACGCCACTAATTATTGTAGAACAGGACAAGGGATGATTGCATAGTCAGATTATGGGTCAGGCTCAATCCAGATTGGATTTCGAGCAGCAGAGGCAAACTTATAATTTCAAAATCTGTTGGAGTTAAGTAACCAAGTGTAGAAAAAACTTGAATTGGTCAGTAGTGGTCACTGATCTCTGGTCAGTCCCTCCTGCTACCAATTACCCACTTGTCACTTGTGTGCACAAACCATTCTACCTTGACTTGCCACAGTCCTAAAAAAAAAAATACACTTACAAAATCTGTGTTTGCAGTTTCTTCCCAGAACATAATTATTTGCAAACTTTTTATATGTGTTCTTCTGAATTGTCTTTGTCCAGTAGGCACAGCTTTTTCTTCAAATGTTTGTGCTGTATGTGTCGCCTCTACATCCCATGGCTCATGAAAAGGTACAGTTGAGTATTATTAAACGTGTAATACAGGTAGCTCTGGTAGAAGAGACAGTTTGTGACCTAAATCAAAAGTTCAGTTTTCGGGAAGTTTCTTCTTCCCCATATCGTTTCTGACGGTAGTCAGCTTGAAAAGCCCTATGGAATTTGCCCCTTGTTCCGGGGCTTGAACTTGGTTGGGAAATCCACAGGAATGCAGGGCTTGCATGTTGCCTACAATATGCAGTAACCACTAGTAAGACCAGAATTTCTGTTACAAGACCAGAATCAAAGAGAGAAATCCATTATCTACACAGTTTAACATGTAAACTGTTTTTATCTGAACAAGCACTGACGCAAAAGTGATTTCATTTCTTTTATGGGGTGGGTAGTTCAAAAACAGAGTTGGAAGATATTTAGCAGATTGAGTCAAAGTTAACATTGGATTTTATATCTTTCTTCCTCAAGTAACTACTTCGTGATGTACATTACATGTATTTTTCGGGTCTGCGTTCCAAATCAAAATGATGGCCTTTGCTCCTGCAGGGTTATGATGTTGCTTGCCATCGTCAGAATTTAGTGTGTGAGGGCTGAATTTAATTTCTGATCAGACACTTTGGTCTGTGTCTAGCTGTTTGCTGGAGGTGATTTTACCCGCAAACCAGCTCATTTACACTGCCAAAGAACTGTTTTTTTGCCATCCTTAGAGCAGCCAACTCTCCCTGTTTCTGCGAAAATAAATCCATCTTTCCATGTTCAGATAAACAAATTTGAAAATCTCCCAATTAATTTAGGTTTTCCCCATGTTCTTCATAACGCCCAATTTATTGTAGAAAAATCCTTGACTGCAAGATGAAAATGTTGGCAGCTTGACCTTAGAGTGGTCTTTTGCATATAAGATCTTCTCTTGAAATCGTACACTTTCTAACTTAACTGTTGAAGCTTGTTAAACCCTATCAATATTTGAAGTTGTTGATATTTTCCTTATTGAATCAAGTTTTATATCAGTGGGATTTTGTTTGAATTTTTTGTTGGACCTGAGAAAGTACAGGCTCTTTGAGATATTGACCTTCACTTATAGTTTGGAGACTTTCAGATCATAACATATGCGCCGCAGGCTGATGGAACCACATTTAAAGTGTCTTTTTGTGTTGTTATGATAACAAGCCCAGTCTGTTCTGTGAGGTTTGCATCACTGGACCGCTAGGCCACAACACGCCACTAATTATTGTAGAACAGGACAAGGGATGATTGCATAGTCAGATTATGGGTCAGGCTCAATCCAGATTGGATTTCGAGCAGCAGAGGCAAACTTATAATTTCAAAATCTGTTGGAGTTAAGTAACCAAGTGTAGAAAAAACTTGAATTGGTCAGTAGTGGTCACTGATCTCTGGTCAGTCCCTCCTGCTACCAATTACCCACTTGTCACTTGTGTGCACAAACCATTCTACCTTTTGCCACAGTCCTAAAAAAAAAAATACACTTACAAAATCTGTGTCTGCAGTTTCTTCCCAGAACATAATTATTTGCAAACTTTTTATATGTGTTCTTCTGAATTGTCTTTGTCCAGTAGGCACAGCTTTTTCTTCAAATGTTTGTGCTGTATGTGTCGCCTCTACATCCCATGGCTCATGAAAAGGTACAGTTGAGTATTATTAAACGTGTAATACAGGTAGCTCTGGTAGAAGAGACAGTTTGTGACCTAAATCAAAAGTTCAGTTTTCGGGAAGTTTCTTCTTCCCCATATCGTTTCTGACGGTAGTCAGCTTGAAAAGCCCTATGGAATTTGCCCCTTGTTCCGGGGCTTGAACTTGGTTGGGAAATCCACAGGAATGCAGGGCTTGCATGTTGCCTACAATATGCAGTAACCACTAGTAAGACCAGAATTTCTGTTACAAGACCAGAATCAAAGAGAGAAATCCATTATCTACACAGTTTAACATGTAAACTGTTTTTATCTGAACAAGCACTGACGCAAAAGTGATTTCATTTCTTTTATGGGGTGGGTAGTTCAAAAACAGAGTTGGAAGATATTTAGCAGATTGAGTCAAAGTTAACATTGGATTTTATATCTTTCTTCCTCAAGTAACTACTTCGTGATGTACATTACATGTATTTTTCGGGTCTGCGTTCCAAATCAAAATGATGGCCTTTGCTCCTGCAGGGTTATGATGTTGCTTGCCACTCGTCAGAATTTAGTGTGTGAGGGCTGAATTTAATTTCTGATCAGACACTTTGGTCTGTGTCTAGCTGTTTGCTGGAGGTGATTTTACCCCGCAAACCAGCTCATTTACACTGCCAAAGAACTGTTTTTTTGCCATCCTTAGAGCAGCCAACTCTCCCTGTTTCTGCGAAAATAAATCCATCTTTCCATGTTCAGATAAACAAATTTGAAAATCTCCCCAATTAATTTAGGTTTTCCCCCATGTTCTTCATAACGCCCAATTTATTGTAGAAAAAATCCTTGACTGCAAGATGAAAATGTTGGCAGCTTGACCTTAGAGTGGTCTTTTGCATATAAGATCTTCTCTTGAAATCGTACACTTTCTAACTTAACTGTTGAAGCTTGTTAAACCCTATCAATATTTGAAGTTGTTGATATTTTCCTTATTGAATCAAGTTTTATATCAGTGGGATTTTGTTTGAATTTTTTGTTGGACCTGAGAAAGTACAGGCTCTTTGAGTTATTGACCTTCACTTATAGTTTGGAGACTTTCAGATCATAACATATGCGCCGCAGGCTGATGGAACCACATTTAAAGTGTCTTTTTGTGTTGTTATGATAACAAGCCCAGTCTGTTCTGTGAGGTTTGCATCACTGGACCGCTAGGCCACAACACGCCACTAATTATTGTAGAACAGGACAAGGGATGATTGCATAGTCAGATTATGGGTCAGGCTCAATCCAGATTGGATTTCGAGCAGCAGAGGCAAACTTATAATTTCAAAATCTGTTGGAGTTAAGTAACCAAGTGTAGAAAAAACTTGAATTGGTCAGTAGTGGTCACTGATCTCTGGTCAGTCCCTCCTGCTACCAATTACCCACTTGTCACTTGTGTGCACAAACCATTCTACCTTGATTGCCACAGTCCTAAAAAAAAAAATACACTTACAAAATCTGTGTTCTGCAGTTTCTTCCCAGAACATAATTATTTGCAAACTTTTTATATGTGTTCTTCTGAATTGTCTTTGTCCAGTAGGCACAGCTTTTTCTTCAAATGTTGTGCTGTTGTGTCGCCTCTACATCCCATGGCTCATGAAAAGGTACAGTTGAGTATTATTAAACGTGTAATACAGGTAGCTCTGGTAGAAGAGACAGTTTGTGACCTAAATCAAAAGTTCAGTTTTCGGGAAGTTTCTTCTTCCCCATATCGTTTCTGACGTAGTCAGCTTGAAAAGCCCTATGGAATTTGCCCCTTGTTCCGGGGCTTGAACTTGGTTGGGAAATCCACAGGAATGCAGGGCTTGCATGTTGCCTACAATATGCAGTAACCACTAGTAAGACCAGAATTTCTGTTACAAGACCAGAATCAAAGAGAGAAATCCATTATCTACACAGTTTAACATGTAAACTGTTTTTATCTGAACAAGCACTGACGCAAAAGTGATTTCATTTCTTTTATGAGGTGGGTAGTTCAAAAACAGAGTTGGAAGATATTTAGCAGATTGATCAAAGTTAAATTGGATTTTATATCTTTCTTCCTCAAGTAACTACTTCGTGATGTACATTACATGTATTTTTCGGGTCTGCGTTCCAAATCAAAATGATGGCCTTTGCTCCTGCAGGGTTATGATGTTGCTTGCCACTCGTCAGAATTTAGTGTGTGAGGGCTGAATTTAATTTCTGATCAGACACTTTGGTCTGTGTCTAGCTGTTTGCTGGAGGTGATTTTACCCCGCAAACCAGCTCATTTACACTGCCAAAGAACTGTTTTTTTGCCATCCTTAGAGCAGCCAACTCTCCCTGTTTCTGCGAAAATAAATCCATCTTTCCATGTTCAGATAAACAAATTTGAAAATCTCCCCAATTAATTTAGGTTTTCCCCATGTTCTTCATAACGCCCAATTTATTGTAGAAAAAATTCCTTGACTGCAAGATGAAAATGTTGGCAGCTTGACCTAGAGTGGTCTTTTGCATATAAGATCTTCTCTTGAAATCGTACACTTTCTAACTTAACTGTTGAAGCTTGTTAAACCCTATCAATATTTGAAGTTGTTGATATTTTCCTTATTGAATCAAGTTTTATATCAGTGGGATTTTGTTTGAATTTTTTGTTGGACCTGAGAAAGTACAGGCTCTTTGAGTTATTGACCTTCACTTATAGTTTGGAGACTTTCAGATCATAACATATGCGCCGCAGGCTGATGGAACCACATTTAAAGTGTCTTTTTGTGTTGTTATGATAACAAGCCCAGTCTGTTCTGTGAGGTTTGCATCACTGGACCGCTAGGCCACAACACGCCACTAATTATTGTAGAACAGGACAAGGGATGATTGCATAGTCAGATTATGGGTCAGGCTCAATCCAGATTGGATTTCGAGCAGCAGAGGCAAACTTATAATTTCAAAATCTGTTGGAGTTAAGTAACCAAGTGTAGAAAAAACTTGAATTGGTCAGTAGTGGTCACTGATCTCTGGTCAGTCCCTCCTGCTACCAATTACCACTTGTCACTTGTGTGCACAAACATTCTACCTTTTGCCACAGTCCTAAAAAAAAAATACACTTACAAAATCTGTGTCTGCAGTTTCTTCCCAGAACATAATTATTTGCAAACTTTTTATATGTGTTCTTCTGAATTGTCTTTGTCCAGTAGGCACAGCTTTTTCCTCAAATGTTTGTGCTGTATGTGTCGCCTCTACATCCCATGGCTCATGAAAAGGTACAGTTGAGTATTATTAAACGTGTAATACAGGTAGCTCTGGTAGAAGAGACAGTTTGTGACCTAAATCAAAAGTTCAGTTTTCGGGAAGTTTCTTCTTCCCCATATCGTTTCTGACTGGTAGTCAGCTTGAAAAGCCCTATGGAATTTGCCCTTGTTCCGGGGCTTGAACTTGGTTGGGAAATCCACAGGAATGCAGGGCTTGCATGTTGCCTACAATATGCAGTAACCACTAGTAAGACCAGAATTTCTGTTACAAGACCAGAATCAAAGAGAGAAATCCATTATCTACACAGTTTAACATGTAAACTGTTTTTATCTGAACAAGCACTGACGCAAAAGTGATTTCATTTCTTTTATGGGGTGGGTAGTTCAAAAACAGAGTTGGAAGATATTTAGCAGATTGATCAAAGTTAACATTGGATTTTATATCTTTCTTCCTCAAGTAACTACTTCGTGATGTACATTACATGTATTTTTCGGTCTGCGTTCCAAATCAAAATGATGGCCTTTGCTCCTGCAGGGTTATGATGTTGCTTGCCACTCGTCAGAATTTAGTGTGTGAGGGCTGAATTTAATTTCTGATCAGACACTTTGGTCTGTGTCTAGCTGTTTGCTGGAGGTGATTTTACCCGCAAACCAGCTCATTTACACTGCCAAAGAACTGTTTTTTTGCATCCTTAGAGCAGCCAACTCTCCCTGTTTCTGCGAAAATAAATCCATCTTTCCATGTTCAGATAAACAAATTTGAAAATCTCCCAATTATTTAGGTTTTCCCCCATGTTCTTCATAACGCCCAATTTATTGTAGAAAAATTCCTTGACTGCAAGATGAAAATGTTGGCAGCTTGACTAGAGTGGTCTTTTGCATATAAGATCTTCTCTTGAAATCGTACACTTTCTAACTTAACTGTTGAAGCTTGTTAAACCCTGTCAATATTTGAAGTTGTTGATATTTCCTTATTGAATCAAGTTTTATATCAGTGGGATTTTGTTTGAATTTTTTAGTTGGACCTGAGAAAGTACAGGCTCTTTGAGTTATTGACCTTCACTTATAGTTTGGAGACTTTCAGATCATAACATATGCGCCGCAGGCTGATGGAACCACATTTAAAGTGTCTTTTTGTGTTGTTATGATAACAAGCCCAGTCTGTTCTGTGAGGTTTGCATCACTGGACCGCTAGGCCACAACACGCCACTAATTATTGTAGAACAGGACAAGGGATGATTGCATAGTCAGATTATGGGTCAGGCTCAATCCAGATTGGATTTCGAGCAGCAGAGGCAAACTTATAATTTCAAAATCTGTTGGAGTTAAGTAACCAAGTGTAGAAAAAACTTGAATTGGTCAGTAGTGGTCACTGATCTCTGGTCAGTCCCTCCTGCTACCAATTACCCACTTGTCACTTGTGTGCACAAACCATTCTACCTTGACTTGCCACAGTCCTAAAAAAAAAAATACACTTACAAAATCTGTGTTTGCAGTTTCTTCCCAGAACATAATTATTTGCAAACTTTTTATATGTGTTCTTCTGAATTGTCTTTGTCCAGTAGGCACAGCTTTTTCTTCAAATGGTTGTGCTGTTGTGTCGCCTCTACATCCCATGGCTCATGAAAAGGTACAGTTGAGTATTATTAAACGTGTAATACAGGTAGCTCTGGTAGAAGAGACAGTTTGTGACCTAAATCAAAAGTTCAGTTTTCGGGAAGTTTCTTCTTCCCCATATCGTTTCTGACGGTAGTCAGCTTGAAAAGCCCTATGGAATTTGCCCCTTGTTCCGGGACTTGAACTTGGTTGGGAAATCCACAGGAATGCAGGGCTTGCATGTTGCCTACAATATGCAGTAACCACTAGTAAGACCAGAATTTCTGTTACAAGACCAGAATCAAAGAGAGAAATCCATTATCTACACAGTTTAACATGTAAACTGTTTTTATCTGAACAAGCACTGACGCAAAAGTGATTTCATTTCTTTTATGGGTGGGTAGTTCAAAAACAGAGTTGGAAGATATTTAGCAGATTGATCAAAGTTAATATTGGATTTTATATCTTTCTTCCTCAAGTAACTACTTCGTGATGTACATTACATGTATTTTTCGGGTCTGCGTTCCAAATCAAAATGATGGCCTTTGCTCCTGCAGGGTTATGATGTTGCTTGCCACTCGTCAGAATTTAGTGTGTGAGGGCTGAATTTAATTTCTGATCAGACACTTTGGTCTGTGTCTAGCTGTTTGCTGGAGGTGATTTTACCCGCAAACCAGCTCATTTACACTGCCAAAGAACTGTTTTTTTGCCATCCTTAGAGCAGCCAACTCTCCCTGTTTCTGCGAAAATAAATCATCTTTCCATGTTCAGATAAACAAATTTGAAAATCTCCCCAATTAATTTAGGTTTTCCCCATGTTCTTCATAACGCCCAATTTATTGTAGAAAAAATCCTTGACTGCAAGATGAAAATGTTGGCAGCTTGACCTGAGAGTGGTCTTTTGCATATAAGATCTTCTCTTGAAATCGTACACTTTCTAACTTAACTGTTGAAGCTTGTTAAACCCTATCAATATTTGAAGTTGTTGATATTTTCCTTATTGAATCAAGTTTTATATCAGTGGAATTTTGTTTGAATTTTTTGTTGGACTGAGAAAGTACAGGCTCTTTGAGTTATTGACCTTCACTTATAGTTTGGAGACTTTCAGATCATAACATATGCGCCGCAGGCTGATGGAACCACATTTAAAGTGTCTTTTTGTGTTGTTATGATAACAAGCCCAGTCTGTTCTGTGAGGTTTGCATCACTGGACCGCTAGGCCACAACACGCCACTAATTATTGTAGAACAGGACAAGGGATGATTGCATAGTCAGATTATGGGTCAGGCTCAATCCAGATTGGATTTCGAGCAGCAGAGGCAAACTTATAATTTCAAAATCTGTTGGAGTTAAGTAACCAAGTGTAGAAAAAAACTTGAATTGGTCAGTAGTGGTCACTGATCTCTGGTCAGTCCCTCCTGCTACCAATTACCCACTTGTCACTTGTGTGCACAAACCATTCTACCTTGACTTGCCACAGTCCTAAAAAAAAAATACACTTACAAAATCTGTGTTTGCAGTTTCTTCCCAGAACATAATTATTTGCAAACTTTTTATATGTGTTCTTCTGAATTGTCTTTGTTCAGTAGGCACAGCTTTTTCTCAAATGGTTGTGCTGTCTGTGTCGCCTCTACATCCCATGGCTCATGAAAAGGTACAGTTGAGTATTATTAAACGTGTAATACAGGTAGCTCTGGTAGAAGAGACAGTTTGTGACCTAAATCAAAAGTGCAGTTTTCGGGAAGTTTCTTCTTCCCCATATCGTTTCTGACTGTAGTCAGCTTGAAAAGCCCTATGGAATTTGCCCCTTGTTCCAGGACTTGAACTTGGTTGGGAAATCCACAAGAATGGAGGGCTTGCATGTTGCCTACAATATGCAGTAACCACTAGTAAGACCAGAATTTCTGTTACAAGACCAGAATCAAAGAGAGAAATCCATTATCTACACAGTTTAACATGTAAACTGTTTTTATCTGAACAAGCACTGACGCAAAAGTGATTTCATTTCTTTTATGAGGTGGGTAGTTCAAAAACAGAGTTGGAAGATATTTAGCAGATTGACTCAAAGTTAATATTGGATTTTATATCTTTCTTCCTCAAGTAACTACTTCGTGATGTACATTACATGTATTTTTCTGGTCTGCGTTCCAACTCAAAATGATGGCCTTTGCTCCTGCAGGGTTATGATGTTGCTTGCCACTCGTCAGAATTTAGTGTGTGTGGGCTGAATTTAATTTCTGATCAGACACTTTGGTCTGTGTCTAGCTGTTTGCTGGAGGTGATTTTACCCGCAAACCAGCTCATTTACACTGCCAAAGAACTGTTTTTTTGCCATCCTTAGAGCAGCCAACTCTCCCTGTTTCTGCGAAAATAAATCCATCTTTCCATGTTCAGATAAACAAATTTGAAAATCTCCCCAATTAATTTAGGTTTTCCCCATGTTCTTCATAACGCCCAATTTATTGTAGAAAAATCCTTGACTGCAAGATGAAAATGTTGGCAGCTTGACCTTAGAGTGGTCTTTTGCATATAAGATCTTCTCTTGAAATCGTTACACTTTCTAACTTAACTGTTGAAGCTTGTTAAACCCTATCAATATTTGAAGTTGTTGATATTTTCCTTATTGAATCAAGTTTTATATCAGTGGGATTTTGTTTGAATTTTTTATTGCACCTGAGAAAGTACAGGCTCTTTGAGTTATTGACCTTCACTTATAGTTTGGAGACTTTCAGATCATAACATATGCGCCGCAGGCTGATGGAACCACATTTAAAGTGTCTTTTTGTGTTGTTATGATAACAAGCCCAGTCTGTTCTGTGAGGTTTGCATCACTGGACCGCTAGGCCACAACACGCCACTAATTATTGTAGAACAGGACAAGGGATGATTGCATAGTCAGATTATGGGTCAGGCTCAATCCAGATTGGATTTCGAGCAGCAGAGGCAAACTTATAATTTCAAAATCTGTTGGAGTTAAGTAACCAAGTGTAGAAAAAACTTGAATTGGTCAGTAGTGGTCACTGATCTCTGGTCAGTCCCTCCTGCTACCAATTACCCACTTGTCACTTGTGTGCACAAACCATTCTACCTTGACTTGCCACAGTCCTAAAAAAAAAAAATACACTTACAAAATCTGTGTTTGCAGTTTCTTCCCAGAACATAATTATTTGCAAACTTTTTATATGTGTTCTTCTGAATTGTCTTTGTCCAGTAGGCACAGCTTTTTCTTCAAATGGTTTGTGCTTTATGTGTCGCCTCTACATCCCATGGCTCATGAAAAGGTACAGTTGAGTATTATTAAACGTGTAATACAGGTAGCTCTGGTAGAAGAGACAGTTTGTGACCTAAATCAAAAGTTCAGTTTTCGGGAAGTTTCTTCTTCCCCATATCGTTTCTGACGGTAGTCAGCTTGAAAAGCCCTATGGAATTTGCCCTTGTTCCGGGGCTTGAACTTGGTTGGGAAATCCACAGGAATGCAGGGCTTGCATGTTGCCTACAATATGCAGTAACCACTAGTAAGACCAGAATTTCTGTTACAAGACCAGAATCAAAGAGAGAAATCCATTATCTACACAGTTTAACATGTAAACTGTTTTTATCTGAACAAGCACTGACGCAAAAGTGATTTCATTTCTTTTATGGGGTGGGTAGTTCAAAAACAGAGTTGGAAGATATTTAGCAGATTGACTCAAAGTTAATATCGGATTTTATATCTTTCTTCCTCAAGTAACTACTTCGTGATGTACATTACATGTATTTTTCGGGTGTGCGTTCCAAATCAAAATGATGGCCTTTGCTCCTGCAGGGTTATGATGTTGCTTGCCACTCGTCAGAATTAAGTGTGTGAGGGCTGAATTTAATTTCTGATCAGACACTTTGGTCTGTGTCTAGTTGTTTGCTGGAGGTGATTTTACCCCGCAAACCAGCTCATGTACACTGCCAAAAAACTGTTTTTTTGCCATCCTTAGAGCAGCCAACTCTCCCTGTTTCTGCGAAAATAAATCCATCTTTCCATGTTCAGATAAACAAATTTGAAAATCTCCCCAATTAATTTAGGTTTTCCCCCCTGTTCTTCATAACGCCCAATTTATTGTAGAAAATTTCCTTGACTGCAAGATGAAAATGTTGGCAGCTTGACCTTAGAGTGGTCTTTTGCATATAAGATCTTCTCTTGAAATCGTACACTTTCTAACTTAACTGTTGAAGCTTGTTTAACCTATCAATATTTGAAGTTGTTGATATTTTCCTTATTGAATCAAGTTTTATACAGTGGGATTTTGTTTGAATTTTTTATTGCACCTGAGAAAGTACAGGCTCTTTGAGTTATTGACCTTCACTTATAGTTTGGAGACTTTCAGATCATAACATATGCGCCGCAGGCTGATGGAACCACATTTAAAGTGTCCTTTTGTGTTATTTTAATAACAATCCCAGTCTGTTCTTTGAGGTTTGCATCACTGGACCGCTAATTATTGTAGCACAGAACAAGGGATAAATGCATAGTCAGATTATGGGTCAGGCTCAATCCAGATTGGATTTCGAGCAGCAGAGGCAAACTTATAATATCAAAATCCATTGGAGTTAAGTGACCAAGTGTAGAAAAAAAACTTGATTTGGTCAGTCGTAGTCACTGATCTCTGGCCAGTCCCTCTTGCTACCAATTACCCTCCTGTCACTTGTGTGCATAAACCAATTCATCTTGACTTGCCACAGTCCTTAACAAAAAAGTTACACTTACAAAATCTGTGTCTGCAGTTTCTTCCCAGAATATAATTACTTCCAAACTTTTTATATGTGTCCTTCTTAATTGTCTTTTTCCATTAGGCTCAGCTTTGTCTTCATGAGTGTGTACTGTCTGTGTCGCCTCTACATCCCATGGCTCGTAAAAAGGTACAGTTGAGTATTATTAAAGGTATTATACAGGACTGGTAGATCTGACAAAAAAGTCTCAGACACCGTTTTTGTTTTGTGTGATCATCCATAAAAAAAATAAACCTGAAAAACGTGGGGCTCAATCTGTTAGGTCAGGAGAAGAAAGTGAAAAATCTCGTCAATTTTCAGCATGTAATTACCTTGTCCTTAATTTGGTTGTAACAACCCCTTTCCAGATTGGAGTTTGGAGAATGGAGGTTGGAGTTTGGGGTTTGGAGTTTGTAGTTCGCAGTTGTAGTCGGCAGTTTTTAGTTTCTACTTCAACCAAAAGCCTGCCTACACTACCTCTCCTCCAAGCAGACTGCGGATGTCAGATCCTCTTTACTCCTCCACCAGATTCTGCGCTTCTTGTCATTCATGAGCCTGTGATACATTATGCTGACTGAGAGCGACATTATTTTGAGGTACTTTTTATCAAGTTACTGTTAATGTAAATTTGTTATATATTTGAATGTACAGACTAGTGATTTTTTGCACAGAGTGGAGGCTTTTGTGACTCATAATGGTCAATAGACTTACCAGGTCATCCAATGTCTTAAAGATGTGTGCATGCTCAGTACTTTTTCCAAAGTGGAAAATATTCCACTATGTTTGCTGCCACCTAGAGTTCCACAGATATAAACTGGATATAAATCCCCAGCAAACAAAATAACGTCCCTTCGACATTGCTAGGAATGTTGGGAGAACGTTTTTATTTAACGTCATACGAACGGATAAGTGTAGAGTTTTGTCAACGTCTAGATGACGTTGCGTTATGATGTTTTATAATAACGTTGTGACAACGTAAAAACTGCACTGCAAAAACAAGGTAATTTCTTGACGCAATTATAAGATTTCTGAAGTTTTTCGATCAACTATAAATTGTTCATATTATATATATAGTTTCATGAATATTAGCAATTGATACAACAATATAATCAATTAATTACTTTCAACAATGTAAACTTACCAGTAGGCCATTACTACTTGTTGCGGTTGCCTAACTTCACTGTACCTGTATACTATCGTACAGCATGTACTATATAAGTGCATACCAACTTGTTGCTTTGGCAATCATGGGTGTGTATTTTCACTACAGTTTTTCCACTTTAATAATATTTTTTGAAAGTAAAATTACATGTTTAGTTACTACATTAAATTTGCCACTAAGTCCTCTGATAGTTTAGACAAATACATGAAGAAATGAGTACACCTAATTCAAAAAATTGTCAAATTTCTCGAAATTTGTTGTAAATATGTTACAACTTCTTAGCCAAATCTACTAATTTGCATATGTGATATTACGTTGTCATAATGTTCCCAAGTAACCTGACAAAACTACAACATTCAAGCAACGTTGTAAAAAAACGTTAACGCGACTTTATTTAGAGGTTTTTAAGAAACATTGCCATAACGTTGTATCTATGTTTTCAAATAATGTGACAAAACCACAACCTTTAGGTAACGTTATGAAAGAACATTCACCTAATGATTGTATATGACGTCAAAAACCAACATTGAAAACGTCGTATCTGCATTACCAAGTAACTTGACAGAACAATAACATTCAGAAAACGTTGCAAAATAATATTCACAAGACGTTTTTATACGACGGTTGAAATAAACCTTGTTATAACGTTTTATTTAGGTTATTAAGTAACAAGACCGAACCGCAACCTTTTTGCAACGTTGCAGGTTAGTTGTGTTTTAGTTGGGAATTAACATTACCAAAACACAACTTCACAGTAATGTTATGATGACGTTACGTGTTAGCTGGGGATCTTCCCTTTATAATTCTATTGGTTTTCGGAAGAGTATTTTCATTCCCACTTGATGGTATCTTTCAGTGCTGAAGAGGTAAACCAACAAAAATGACCTCCCAGGTATAGCTTTTGGCCATAGGCAAATAATGATTAATGGAAACACGCAGATTTGTACACATGGATAACTAGCCGAGGGCGCCCTACTTGACTGATGTCTTGTGCATGAGGTTTATATCAAGAAAAACAAACCCTTCAGGAATAGAGCTGATTGCGTAGAAATCTCAATTAGCACACAGAATTGCTGAGGTGTTTGGGGGTGTGTTTTTGTCAAAATAAGTTTTGGTGTTAGGTTACCAATCAATGTACAACATTATGTTTAATGAAGTGACTGGTAATTTCTGATTGCAGCAAGGTCCTGACTGCTAACAGAGAAGACCGTAGTCTGTCAACTTTCCGTTGGACTATCCACCAGATGCTGAGTGTCAGACGCTGATACACTCGCAACCAGACGTCGGGGTTCAGATTGTTTTCAGCGAGTTTGTGTTGGAGAAATTTGGTGGGAAGCTGCACAACTGACCGCCTCAAGGTCAGAATCTAACTTCTTAAGATTAGCAACTTGTGAGATTTTTTTCAAACATTTCTAATTGATTTTAATCAGCTGATTCCTTTTTTGTGTTAGGTTCAAGAGAACAATCTCTCAGAACCTGCCAACACTTTTTTGGTTCATAAAAGCAATTTTCAATAAATTTGCTTTAGAGACAATCTCACAATGCTGAAATGATCTCAGATTTTTAATAATAAAAAAAAATGTTGACCATCCTTTGGCAAAGCCATTAGTCAGTGTGACAATTTTCATTTTTTTCACTTATTAAAGAATGATTTTTTCAAGGATCTTCACATACATGTTTTTGAGATTTCTTGATTTGATTGTCTCATTTACAGCTGAGTGATTTGACGAGAGAGATTTGATGAGAGAACAGAACGTCACCCTGTGCAGCCAGCTTAGCCATTCGTCTGGTCACCCAAGGGCGCCCTGCTGACTGATGTCATGTGCATGAGGTATGTATCAAGAAACAAACTTATCAAGAATGGAGCTGATTGCGTAGAAATCTCAATTAGCACACAGAATTGCTGAGGTGTTTGGGGGGTGTGTTTTTGTCAAAATAAGTTTTGGTGTTAGGTTACCAATCAATGTACCACATTATGTTTAATGAAGTGACTGGTAATTTCTGATTGCAGCAAGGTCCTGACTGCTAACAGAGAAGACCGTAGTCTGTCAACTTTCCGTTGGACTATCCACCAGATGCTGAGTGACAGACGCTGATACACTCGCAACCAGACGTCGGGGTTCAGATTGTTTTCAGCGAGTTTGTGTTGGAGAAATTTGGTGGGAAGCTGCACAACTGACCGCCTAAAGGTCAGAATCTAACTTCTTAAGATTAGCAACTTGTGAGATTTTTTTCAAACATTTCTAATTAATTTTAATCGGCTGATTTCTTTTTTGTGTTTAGGCTCAAGAAAACAATCTCTCAGAACCTGCCAACACTTTTTTGGTTCATAAAAGCCATTTTTAATAAATTTGTTTTAGAGACAATCTCACAATGCTGAAATGATCTCAGATTTTTAATAATAAAAAAAAATGTTGACCATCTTTGGCAAAGCCATTAGTCAGTGTGACAATTTTCACTTTTTTCACTTATTAAAGAATAATTTTTCAAGAATCTTCACATACATGTTTTTGAGATTTCTTGATTTGATTGTCTAATTTACAGCTGAGTGGTTTGACGAGAGAACGGAACGTCACCCTGTGCAGCCAGCTTAGCCCATTCGTCTGGTCACCCAAGGGCGCCTGCTTGACTGATATCATGTGCATGAGGTATGTATCAAGAAACAAACTTATCAAGAATGGAGCTGATTGGGTAGAAATCTCAATTAGCACACAGAATTGCTGAGGTGTTTGGGGGTGTGTTTTTGTCAAAATAAGTTTTGATGTTAGGTTCCCAATCAATGTACCACATTATGTTTAATGAAATGACTGGTAATTTCTGATTGCAGCAAAATCCTGACTGCTGACAGAGAAGACCGTAGTCTGTCAACTTTCTGTTGGACTATCCACCAGATGCTGAGTGTCAGACGCTGATACACTCGCAACCAGACGTCGGGGTTCAGATTGTTTTCAGCGAGTTTGTGTTGGAGAAATTTGGTGGGAAGCTGCACAACTGACCGCCTCAAGGTCAGAATCTAACTTCTTAAGATTAGCAACTTGTGAGATTTTTTTCAAACATTTCTAATTGATTTTAATCGGCTGATTCCTTTTTTGTGTTTAGGTTCAAGAGAACAATCTCTCAGAACCTGCCAACACTTTTTTGGTTCATAAAAGCAATTTTCGATAAATTTGCTTTAGAGACAATCTCACAATGCTGAAATGATCTCAGATTTTTAATAATAAAAAAAAATGTTGACCATTCTTTTGCAAAGCCATTAGTCAGTGTGACAATTTTCATTTTTTTCACTTATTAAAGAATGATTTTTCAAGGATCTTCACATACATGTTTTTGAGATTTCTTGATTTGATTGTCTCATTTACAGCTGAGTGATTTGACGAGAGAGATTTGATGAGAGAACAGAACGTCACCCTGTGCAGCAGCTTAGCCATTCGTCTGGTCACCCAAGGGCTCCCTGCTTGACTGATGTCATGTGCATGAGGTATGTATCAAGAAACAAACTTATCAAGAATGGAGCTGATTGCGTAGAAATCTCAATTAGCACACAGAATTGCTGAGGTGTTTGGGGGGTGTGTTTTTGTCAAAATAAGTTTTGGTGTTAGGTTACCAATCAATGTACCACATTATGTTTAATGAAGTGACTGGTAATTTCTGATTGCAGCAAAATCCTGACTGCTGACAGAGAAGACCGTAGTCTGTCAACTTTCCGTTGGACTATCCACCAGATGCTGAGTGTCAGACGCGATACACTCGCAACCAGACGTCGGGGTTCAGATTGTTTTCAGCGAGTTTGTGTTGGAGAAATTTGGTGGGAAGCTGCACAACTGACTGCCTCAAGGTCAGAATCTAACTTCTTAAGATTAGCAACTTGTGAGATTTTTTTCAAACATTTCTAATTGATTTTAATCGGCTGATTCCTTTTTTGTGTTTAGGCTCAAGAGAACAATCTCTCAGAACCTGCCAACACTTTTTTGGTTCATAAAAGCCATTTTTAATAAATTTGTTTTAGAGACAATCTCACAATGCTGAAATGATCTCAGATTTTTAATAATAAAAAAAAATGTTGACCATCCTTTGGCAAAGCCATTAGTCAGTGTGACAATTTTCACTTTTTTCACTTATTAAAGAATGATTTTTCAAGGAAATCTTCACATACATGTTTTTGAGATTTCTTGATTTGATTGTCTAATTTACAGCTGAGTGGTTTGACGAGAGAACGGAACGTCACCCTGTGCAGCCAGCTTAGCCCATTCGTCTGGTCACCCAAGGGCGCCCTGCTTGACTGATATCATGTGCATGAGGTATGTATCAAGAAACAAACTTATCAAGAATGGAGCTGATTGGGTAGAAATCTCAATTAGCACACAGAATTGCTGAGGTGTTTGGGGGGTGTGTTTTTGTCAAAATAAGTTTTGTGTTAGGTTACCAATCAATGTACCACATTATGTTTAATGAAATGACTGGTAATTTCTGATTGCAGCAAAATCCTGACTGCTGACAGAGAAGACGTAGTCTGTCAACTTTCTGTTGGACTATCCACCAGATGCTGAGTGTCAGACGCTGATACACTCGCAACCAGACGTCGGGGTTCAGATTGTTTTCAGCGAGTTTGTGTTGGAGAAATTTGGTGGGAAGCTGCACAACTGACCGCCTCAAGGTCAGAATCTAACTTCTTAAGATTAGCAACTTGTGAGATTTTTTTCAAACATTTCTAATTGATTTTAATCGGCTGATTCCTTTTTTGTGTTTAGGTTCAAGAGAACAATCTCTCAGAACCTGCCAACACTTTTTTGGTTCATAAAAGCATTTTCAATAAATTTGCTTTAGAGACAATCTCACAATGCTGAAATGATCTCAGATTTTTAATAATAAAAAAAAATGTTGACCATTCCTTTGGCAAAGCCATTAGTCAGTGTGACAATTTTCATTTTTTCACTTATTAAAGAATGATTTTTCAAGGATCTTCACATACATGTTTTTGAGATTTCTTGATTTGATTGTCTAATTTACAGCTGAGTGATTTGACGAGAGGATTGATGAGAGAACAGACTCACCCTGTGCAGCCAGCTTAGCCCATTCGTCTGGTCACCCAAGGGCGCCCTGCTTGACTGATGTCATGTGCATGAGGTATGTATCAAGAAACAAACTTATCAAGAATGGAGCTGATTGCGTAGAAATCTCAATTAGCACACAGAATTGCTGAGGTGTTTGGGGGTGTGTTTTTGTCAAAATAAGTTTTGGTGTTAGGTTACCAATCAATGTACCACATTATGTTTAATGAAGTGACTGGTAATTTCTGATTGCAGCAAAATCCTGACTGCTGACAGAGAAGACCGTAGTCTGTCAACTTTCCGTTGGACTATCCACCAGATGCTGAGTGTCAGACGCTGATACACTCGCAACCAGACGTCGGGGTTCAGATTGTTTTCAGCGAGTTTGTGTTGGAGAAATTTGGTGGGAAGCTGCACAACTGACTGCCTCAAGGTCAGAATCTAACTTCTTAAGATTAGCAACTTGTGAGATTTTTTTCAAACATTTCTAATTGATTTTAATCGGCTGATTCCTTTTTTGTGTTTAGGTCAAGAGAACAATCTCTCAGAACCTGCCAACACTTTTTTGGTTCATAAAAGCCAATTTTAATAAATTTGTTTTAGAGACAATCTCACAATGCTGAAATGATCTCAGATTTTTAATAAAAAAAAAATGTTGACCATCCTTTGGCAAAGCCATTAGTCAGTGTGACAATTTTCATTTTTTCACTTATTAAAGAATGAATTTTTCAAGGATCTTCACATACATGTTTTTGAGATTTCTTGATTTGATTGTCTAATTTACAGCTGAGTGGTTTGACGAGAGAGAAAGGAACGACTACCCTGTGCAGCCAGCTTAGCCCATTCGTCTGGTCACCCAAGGGCGCCTGCTTGACTGATATCATGTGCATGAGGTATGTATCAAGAAACAAACTTATCAAGAATGGAGCTGATTGGTAGAAATCTCAATTAGCACACAGAATTGCTGAGGTGTTTGGGGGGTGTGTTTTTGTCAAAATAAGTTTTGGTGTTAGGTTACCAATCAATGTACCACATTATGTTTAATGAATGACTGGTAATTTCTGATTGCAGCAAAATCCTGACTGCTGACAGAGAAGACCGTAGTCTGTCAACTTTCCGTTGGACTATCCACCAGATGCTGAGTGTCAGACGCTGATACACTCGCAACCAGACGTCGGGGTTCAGATTGTTTTCAGCGAGTTTGTGTTGGAGAAATTTGGTGGGAAGCTGCACAACTGACCGCCTCAAGGTCAGAATCTAACTTCTTAAGATTAGCAACTTGTGAGATTTTTTTCAAACATTTCTAATTGATTTTAATCGGCTGATTCCTTTTTTGTGTTTAGGCTCAAGAGAACAATCTCTCAGAACCTGCCAACACTTTTTTGGTTCATAAAAGCAATTTTAATAAATTTGTTTTAGAGACAATCTCACAATGCTGAAATGATCTCAGATTTTTAATAATAAAAAAAATGTTGACCATCCTTTGCAAAGCCATTAGTCAGTGTGACAATTTTCACTTTTTTCACTTATTAAAGAATGATTTTTCAAGGATCTTCACATACATGTTTTTGAGATTTCTTGATTTGATTGTCTAATTTACAGCTGAGTGGTTTGACGATGAGAACGGAACGTCACCCTGTGCAGCCAGCTTAGCCCATTCGTCTGGTCACCAAGGGCGCCCTGCTTGACTGATATCATGTGCATGAGGTATGTATCAAGAAACAAACTTATCAAGAATGGAGCTGATTGGGTAGAAATCTCAATTAGCACACAGAATTGCTGAGGTGTTTGGGGGTGTGTTTTTGTCAAAATAAGTTTTGGTGTTAGGTTACCAATCAATGTACCACATTATGTTTAATGAAGTGACTGGTAATTTCTGATTGCAGCAAAATCCTGACTGCTGACAGAGAAGACCGTAGTCTGTCAACTTTCGTTGGACTATCCACCAGATGCTGAGTGTCAGACGGATACACTCGCAACCAGACGTCGGGGTTCAGATTGTTTTCAGCGAGTTTGTGTTGGAGAAATTTGGTGGGAAGCTGCACAACTGACTGCCTCAAGGTCAGAATCTAACTTCTTAAGATTAGCAACTTGTGAGATTTTTTTCAAACATTTCTAATTGATTTTAATCGGCTGATTCCTTTTTTGTGTTTAGGCTCAGAGAACAATCTCTCAGAACCTGCCAACACTTTTTTGGTTCATAAAAGCCATTTTTAATAAATTTGTTTTAGAGACAATCTCACAATGCTGAAATGATCTCAGATTTTTAATAATAAAAAAAAATGTTGACCATCCTTTGGCAAAGCCATTAGTCAGTGTGACAATTTTCACTTTTTTCACTTATTAAAGAATGATTTTTCAAGGATCTTCACATACATGTTTTTGAGATTTCTTGACTTGATTGTCTAATTTACAGCTGAGTGGTTTGACGGGAGAGACGGAACGTCACCCTGTGCAGCCAGCTTACCCCATTCGTCTGGTCACCCAAGGGCGCCCTGCTTGACTGATATCATGTGCATGAGGTATGTATCAAGAAACAAACTTATCAAGAATGGAGCTGATTGGGTAGAAATCTCAATTAGCACACAGAATTGCTGAGGTGTTTGGGGGGTGTGTTTTTGTCAATAAGTTTGGTGTTAGTTACAATAGTCCAATTTGTTTATGAATGTGGTAATTGATGCAGCAATCCTGACTGTACAGAGAGACCGTGTTGTACTTCGTTGGAATCCACAGATGCTGGTTCAGACGCGATACATCGCAACAGAGTGGTTCAGATTGTTTTCAGCGGTTTGTTGGAGAATGGGGAGTGCACACTGCGCCTAAGGTCAGATCATCTTAGATTAGCACTTGTGAGTTTTTCAAATTATTATTTTATCGGTGATCTTTTGGTTAGGTAAGGACAATCTTAGACTGACACTTTTGGTTCTAAAAGCCATTTTTATAATTTGTTTGAGAATCTCACAATGCTGAAATGATCTCAGATTTTTATAATAAAAAAAATGTTGACCATCCTTTGCAAAGCATTAGTCAGTGTGACAATTCTTTTCACTTATTAAAGATGATTTTTCAAGGATCTTCACATACATGTTTTTGAGATTTCTTGATTGATTGTAATTTACAGCTGAGTGTTTGACGAGAGAACGGAACTCACCTGTGCAGCCAGCTTAGCCTCGTTGGTCACCAAGGGCGCCTGCTGATGATTCATGTGATGAGGTATGTATCAAGAAACAAATTATCAAGATGAGCTGATTGGTAGAAATCTCAATTAGCACACAGATTGCTGAGGTGTTTGGGGGTGTTTTTGTCAAATAAGTTTGTGTTAGGTTACCAATCAATGTACCACATTATGTTTAATGAATGATGGTATTTTGATTGCAGCAAAATCTGACTGCTGACAGAGAAGACGAGTCTGTAACTTCGTTGGATATCACAGATGCTGAGTGTCAGACGTGATACATCGCAACAGATCGGGGTTCAGATTGTTTCAGCGAGTTTGTGTTGGAGAAATTTGTGGGAAGCTGCACAACTGACCGCTCAGGTCAGATCTAATTCTTAGTTAGCAACTTGTGAGATTTTTCAAACATTTTAATGTTTTATCGGTGATTCTTTTTGTGTTTAGGTCAAGAGAACAATCTTCAGAACCTGCAACACTTTGGTTCAAAAGCATTTTAATAAATTTGTTTAGAGACAATCTCACAATGCTGAAATGATCTCAGATTTTTAATAATAAAAAAAATGTTGACCATCCTTTGGCAAAGCCATTAGTCAGTGTGCAATTTTCATTTTTTTCACTTATTAAAGAATGATTTTTCAAGGATCTTCACATACATGTTTTTGAGATTTCTTGATTGATTGTCTATTTACAGCTGAGTGTTGACGAGGGAAGAACGAACGTCACCCTGTGCAGCAGCTTAGCCTTCGTCTGGTCACCCAAGGGCGCCCTGCTTGACTGATTCATGTGCATGAGGTATGTATCAAGAAACAAACTTATCAAGAATGGAGCTGATTGGTAGAAATCTCAATTAGCACACAGAATTGCTGAGGTGTTGGGGGTGTGTTTTTGTCAAAATAAGTTTTGGTGTTAGGTTACCAATCAATGTACCACATTATGTTTAATGAAGTGACTGGTAATTTCTGATTGCAGCAAAATCCTGACTGCTGACAGAGAAGACCGTAGTCTGTCAACTTTCCGTTGGACTATCCACCAGATGCTGAGTGTCAGACGCTGATACACTCGCAACCAGACGTCGGGGTTCAGATTGTTTTCAGCGAGTTTGTGTTGGAGAAATTTGGTGGGAAGCTGACACAACTGACCGCCTCAAGGTCAGAATCTAACTTCTTAAGATTAGCAACTTGTGAGATTTTTTTCAAACATTTCTAATTGATTTTAATCGGCTGATTCCTTTTTTGTGTTTAGGCTCAAGAGAACAATCTCTCAGAACCTGCCAACACTTTTTTGGTTCATAAAAGCCATTTTTAATAAATTTGTTTTAGAGACAATCTCACAATGCTGAAATGATCTCAGATTTTTAATAATAAAAAAAAATGTTGACCATCTTTGGCAAAGCCATTAGTCAGTGTGACAATTTTCACTTTTTTCACTTATTAAAGAATGATTTTTCAAGGATCTTCACATACATGTTTTTGAGATTTCTTGACTTGATTGTCTAATTTACAGCTGAGTGGTTTGACGAGAGAACGGAACGCGTCACCTGTGCAGCCAGCTTAGCCCATTCGTCTGGTCACCAAGGGCGCCCTGCTTGACTGATGTCATGTGCATGAGGTATGTATCAAGAAACAAACTTATCAAGAATGGAGCTGATTGCGTAGAAATCTCAATTAGCACACAGAATTGCTGAGGTGTTTGGGGGGTGTGTTTTTGTCAAAATAAGTTTTGGTGTTAGGTTACCAATCAATGTACCACATTATGTTTAATGAAGTGACTGGTAATTTCTGATTGCAGCAAAATCCTGACTGCTGACAGAGAAGACCGTAGTCTGTCAACTTTCCGTTGGACTATCCACCAGATGCTGAGTGTCAGACGCTGATACACTCGCAACCAGACGTCGGGGTTCAGATTGTTTTCAGCGAGTTTGTGTTGGAGAAATTTGGTGGGAAGCTGCACAACTGACCGCCTCAAGGTCAGAATCTAACTTCTTAAGATTAGCAACTTGTGAGATTTTTTTCAAACATTTCTAATTGATTTTAATCGGCTGATTCCTTTTTTGTGTTTAGGCTCAAGAGAACAATCTCTCAGAACCTGCCAACACTTTTTTGGTTCATAAAAGCCATTTTTAATAAATTTGTTTTAGAGACAATCTCACAATGCTGAAATGATCTCAGATTTTTAATAATAAAAAAAAATGTTGACCATCCTTTGGCAAAGCCATTAGTCAGTGTGACAATTTTCACTTTTTTCACTTATTAAAGAATGATTTTTCAAGGATCTTCACATACATGTTTTTGAGATTTCTTGACTTGATTGTCTAATTTACAGCTGAGTGGTTTGACGAGAGAACGGAACGTCACCCTGTGCAGCCAGCTTAGCCCATTCGTCTGGTCACCCAAGGGCGCCCTGCTTGACTGATATCATGTGCATGAGGTATGTATCAAGAAACAAACTTATCAAGAATGGAGCTGATTGGGTAGAAATCTCAATTAGCACACAGAATTGCTGAGGTGTTTGGGGGTGTGTTTTTGTCAAAATAAGTTTTGGTGTTAGGTTACCAATCAATGTACCACATTATGTTTAATGAAGTGACTGGTAATTTCTGATTGCAGCAAAATCCTGACTGCTGACAGAGAAGACCGTAGTCTGTCAACTTTCCGTTGGACTATCCACCAGATGCTGAGTGTCAGACGCTGATACACTCGCAACCAGACGTCGGGGTTCAGATTGTTTTCAGCGAGTTTGTGTTGGAGAAATTTGGTGGGAAGCTGCACAACTGACCGCCTCAAGGTCAGAATCTAACTTCTTAAGATTAGCAACTTGTGAGATTTTTTTCAAACATTTCTAATTGATTTTAATCGGCTGATTCCTTTTTTGTGTTTAGGTCAAGAGAACAATCTCTCAGAACCTGCCAACACTTTTTTGGTTCATAAAAGCCATTTTTAATAAATTTGTTTTAGAGACAATCTCACAATGCTGAAATGATCTCAGATTTTTAATAATAAAAAAAAATGTTGACCATTCCTTTGGCAAAGCCATTAGTCAGTGTGACAATTTTCACTTTTTTCACTTATTAAAGAATGATTTTTCAAGGATCTTCACATACATGTTTTTGAGATTTCTTGACTTGATTGTCTAATTTACAGCTGAGTGGTTTGACGAGAGAACGGAAACGTCACCTGTGCAGCCAGCTTAGCCCATTCGTCTGGTCACCCAAGGGCGCCCTGCTTGACTGATATCATGTGCATGAGGTATGTATCAAGAAACAAACTTATCAAGAATGGAGCTGATTGCGTAGAAATCTCAATTAGCACACAGAATTGCTGAGGTGTTTGGGGGGTGTGTTTTTGTCAAAATAAGTTTTGGTGTTAGGTTACCAATCAATGTACCACATTATGTTTAATGAAGTGACTGGTAATTTCTGATTGCAGCAAAATCCTGACTGCTGACAGAGAAGACCGTAGTCTGTCAACTTTCCGTTGGACTATCCACCAGATGCTGAGTGTCAGACGCTGATACACTCGCAACCAGACGTCGGGGTTCAGATTGTTTTCAGCGAGTTTGTGTTGGAGAAAAAGGGGGGGGACAACTGACCGCCTCAAGGTCAGAATCTAACTTCTTAAGATTAGCAACTTGTGAGATTTTTTTCAAACATTTCTAATTGATTTTAATCGGCTGATTCCTTTTTTGTGTTTAGGCTCAAGAGAACAATCTCTCAGAACCTGCCAACACTTTTTTGGTTCATAAAAGCCATTTTTAATAAATTTGTTTTAGAGACAATCTCACAATGCTGAAATGATCTCAGATTTTTAATAATAAAAAAAAATGTTGACCATCCTTTGGCAAAGCCATTAGTCAGTGTGACAATTTTCACTTTTTTCACTTATTAAAGAATGATTTTTCAAGGATCTTCACATACATGTTTTTGAGATTTCTTGACTTGATTGTCTAATTTACAGCTGAGTGGTTTGACGAGAGAACGGAACCGTCACCTGTGCAGCCAGCTTAGCCCATTCGTCTGGTCACCAAGGGCGCCCTGCTTGACTGATATCATGTGCATGAGGTATGTATCAAGAAACAAACTTATCAAGAATGGAGCTGATTGGGTAGAAATCTCAATTAGCACACAGAATTGCTGAGGTGTTTGGGGGTGTGTTTTTGTCAAAATAAGTTTTGGTGTTAGGTTACCAATCAATGTACCACATTATGTTTAATGAAGTGACTGGTAATTTCTGATTGCAGCAAAATCCTGACTGCTGACAGAGAAGACCGTAGTCTGTCAACTTTCCGTTGGACTATCCACCAGATGCTGAGTGTCAGACGCTGATACACTCGCAACCAGACGTCGGGGTTCAGATTGTTTTCAGCGAGTTTGTGTTGGAGAA
>JASTWB010000204.1:0-32398 GCA_032158295.1 Pycnopodia helianthoides | reverse complement strand
ACCGTTAGCACAACGCATGGTCAGCACGTCGTGTCAACAGATAATTTTACCGGGCTGCAACATGTGGCGGTACATGTCCACTGTCAAAGATCCTAAACAAACGAGAAAACGAGTCCCACGAATACGAAAATAACAAGAGAAAGCGAACATACAGGCCACAATGGGAAAGTCAATGGAAATGGCTACGCTATGATGGCAATGCAAACGCCATGTTCTGCGTAGTGTGCAGAGAAATGAAAGTGGTGGGCACTGGAGCTGGGCTTGGGCGAAAACGCAATATTTTTTATTATGGAACAGACAACTTCAGGGTTGACTCTGTGAAAGCACATGATCTATCAGACAATCATGTTGGCCGTGTCTCGCCAATCTACGAGTGAAATGAAACCCGGCACAAGCGAGGCAGAGAAGATGCTCAAAAAGATGAACGCAGCAGCAGTAGACAGATTAAAAAATTTGTTTCGAAATGCACATGCCATTGCAAAGCAAAGTCGTCCATTCACAGATTTTGTTTGGTTAGCTGACCTGGACGTTGCCAAGGGAATTGACGTTGGCTCGTCTTACCGCACAGACAAGTCTGCACGAATTTTCATGCACTTCATAGCTGATGTAAGTCCTTTTAACAATTTGTTCTAAAGTACTAGTATAGGTCCGTTTTTTGTCTAATTTGACCTGAAATTTTGGATTTGTTAAATTCACTTTTTTCTTTTTTCTTTAATGGGGTCGAGAAAGTTAGGCCAAATAAATTAAAAATTAAAAACATGTCGTCCACGCCCGCTTCCTTTCTTGCCCCCCCCCCCACATGTTTTTATTATTTTTATTTTTATTTTATTTTTTAAAAATTTTTGTTTAATACTATTTTTGAGTTTCAATTTTTTTTGTTTTATTAAATCAAAGGCACTGAGTAGGGCAGTCATCATACCCTTCAACAAACAAGAGAGGAGCCTGACCACTGAACAAACAAAGGCGGAGCATAAGAGGTGTCTTTGGAGACTGAAGCAGTTCACGCTCTACCCTCTCTGGTCGCTATTGGACAGACCATTGTTGACAATAAAGACGTAATCGCAGTTGAATACAAGCAGCAGATGGCAGAGTTAACATCGTCACTAGCTGTTGGCACACAGAATCAACATGACGTATGCAATTCTGGTTTTTAGTGCTGAATCGGTAAAGAACTGTAGTCCCACTTTCCTGTTATCTATTTAAGTACAACAGGCCAATCAATTTGAGACACCCACGATATGTTTCCTACAAAAATGTATCATACTTGAGATTATATACATGACATCCTTAAACATCAAATTAATCAGATGTGAACTACTTTCGTTAACTTTGTTTTACTTTCACATGCAAGACTTTACTTTACTTTACAGTTGACATAGCGTTGTGCTGCATGTGAGTAACAACATCAAGCACCATGCCTAATAATGATGTCTCAAACCATAAAACAGAATTAAAGAAACAAAGGATAGAAACACAGCAACGTTAACAAATGGAAATTAAATTGAATTCACGATTCAAAGAGAGAGAGAGAGAGAGGGGGAGGAACATGTCCAACACACAAGAGTTGAGTAACCAGACATTCTCATTTGGGTGTGTGGTTGTGGGGGGAGATGGCTGTAAATTAACCATGTGAATAATTCCTATGTTCATCTTTTCGTTTTCATTTTAGGGGAGTTGAGATGGTAATGGGCAATAATCCCCTCCTCTGTAATGCGATTTCAGGTGTGCTCTGACTCTGTCACAGAAAGTGATGAGCATGCACTAGGTGTAGCCCCTCATGTGGATGTGTGCAGGCTGATTCATAAGGTGTCAACACGTGCCCCCCTTGGTGAAGTGAGTATGGTCATTTTGTGTGTGATGTGCCGACTTTTTCATATTTAAAATGTTAATGATATTGGTTGTCACAGCACGGTTGCTTTGTAAAAGCTTGTTCTTCGCTGAAACCAAATGTTTAAAAAAAATGTTTTTAATAATGTTATAATAACAAACCGGGTCTCAATTGGTCAACATTTGTTGTCTTTTTCTTGGTTCGTAGTTTGTTTGTTAGTTTTGTTATTTGTTGCAATTGTATCAGTAAAAACAAATCTGGATTAAAGTAAATGGACGCTAATAACAAAGTAATTACGAGCAAACTGCATTGTGTGAAGTTGCTTGGCCACATTCAGATTTAAAACAAAATAAAAGAATTCCCTTCTGGGTATGGTAATTACGAAGTATAAATTATTGCATTGTTTATACATTTTGTTATTAATCTCCCTTGACAGCTATTGACAGCAATTAACCCAAAGGTTGACCTGAAATCTGGTTCATCCGGGCTAGTGTTTAACTTTCCCCGGTTGTGTGGTCTTCTGAAGGCATTCGACATCACAAGCCCGCCAAGGCAAATTTTGAGAAAGAAGTTCTCGAGCAGTCCTCACATTAAAAACTGGAGTCCAAACATACTTAAACGATGAGACAAACCACACATTCATCAGCAGATCAGGTCAGAATTCCACCAAACCCGCCAATCGAAGCGTGGTATGGCTAGCGTATGACTCCTTTGACCAGGATCAACGATTGGAACTTGAGCAAGGTATGCAATGAATAAGAAACCTTCATCCAATCATGAATTGACGCGTGTTTTTTCCCTGAAGATGTACAAAATTGAACCAGTTATACATTTGAACAACAAAATTACATTTTTTTTTAAACCTTGAAAGCTTGGCATGTGCTTTTCAACGCACTTACATTATCTCAATGCGCCTTTCATAATTCCAGTGAAGAACACAACTGGCACAATTCAAATTAACTACTGTATTATTTAGTACAACACTCACCACTGTACATTGTTTACATAAACAAAGTGACTGTGATTTGTGAAGTACTACAAACAAATAGGCATTTCATTACCTAAAGCTGTTGTCTCTTCCAGCGTTATTCAGTTCTTGTTCTTTTCTTGTATGAAACAGCGTTCAAGACTGGAGGCAGAATCCATTCAGAGGGTATGTAATACTACTGTAAAACACAATGTTATTTCAAACAAGTGGATACAGTTTGTACAATGTTTGTATATACCAAACAGATGAGATCGCTGGGACTCAGCAATGCTTGCTAAATTCAAGCAACTGACGGATTGTCCAGAGCAGTCAAAGACAGTCAAACAAACAACAAGGCTGGGCAGATCGCAGAAGAGACCACAGAGATTTGTTTCTCAAATCTGTAGCAGTGAGGAAGAAGAAGCTGCCAGTGCTGACAAGCGCCAGTTAAAGCTACAATTTGCACATTGTCGACAAAATAACATTTGAGTAAAAAAAAGTTGCAATCTTTGTATTTGATCAATCCTATAGTCTGATTAAGTTCAAGGAGTACTAAGTAAAAAGGATTTCTGTGGCTTTCGGCATATTTGATTGATCTAACAGTATTTCGTCTTGTACTAACTACTTATGAACCGACAACACTGTTAAAATTTGACAGGTCATTTGCACGTTTTTTGTTGGATTGTTAAGTACATGGTATTTGCATTCACTAAGCACTTTCCTTGACCACAATTTTCATACTTTTTTCCTATTTATTTCCAGCAAAAGAAAGCTAAAGTTGTTGCAGCACGAGACAATGCTCTCTTAGCCAGATTGGCAAAGAAGAAGGAGGCAACCAAAGAGGTGAGAAGGAAACAGCTTGGAAACTCAGTTACAGTGTATTGTACAGTATTTACATGTATATATGCGGAGATAGTTCAAAATTGTATAAAGAAAAGAATGATGATTTCCTTCAAGCTTTCTTCTAAATTATTATACAAACATGTACTTGCTGTTGATATTTCATTACCCTTTCCGTTTATTAAATTCGACCACCCTCTGCAAAAATATCATGTAATAAGTCCATAGTTTTGTTATTTTTTATGATTATTTATTTTTTACAGAATAAAGGTTGCATGCAAGGAGATTTCAGGGCATTTCACAGGTGTCCTTAGCTTTTCAACATTTGTCTTGCATTCTAAACATGTTTAGCAATCACTATTTAGGAACCCTAAACACATTCAATCTAAACGTGTCACAGTCTAAACATGTCTCAGGATAAACATGTCACAGAAATACATAGTCTAAACATGTTGAGGGCTAAGTGTGTGAAAAAAGTGGGTACAAGCGAGGCGTTTAGAAATGTGCTGATATTCTAAACGCCGTTTTTACAGTGTAGGAGTGACAAGGCGAAGTTAGAATTGGAAAAGGTAATATGAGAAGGTCCAAAAAGTAATGGGACCAGGAGAGAAGGAGCTAAAGGGTGTGTTGGAAAGGGAATTAGGGGTAAAAAAAGCAGGCACATCACTCTCAGTGTTTTGTGGGGAACCACTGCAAAAGTGTTTTCCCAAATGAAATAATTCCTCCCAAACTTCATATGCTGCTGTGCCATGGGTATCACTGGAAAGCTTATAAAATTTCCTTTTTTGCTATGTGCATATCTCAAAAAGTCATTTTGAGATGTATACCCGATTTCGATGGAGCTGGTCACATATTTTCTCAATGATGTTTTGAGTGTTATGAACGGATTCATGACACATTGAAGATCAAATCCATGTTCTTAGAATGTGTCATATTTTTTGAAAGTGGTAAAAATTGGACAAATCTGGTGACTAGTCTGACCAAAATAGTTGAAATTGCAATTTCGCCACTTTTTTGCATTGCATGACTCATAACCCAACGGTCGGTCGGGAGGATGGAGGGTTACGATTATCACAACTAATACACAAGCTGCTATGTACATGCTCCAGCATCCCTTAAGATGCCGCCCTGGTAGGGGCTCTTTTATAGCCAGTAGGAGTGTGTGTCCACAGCTCACATATTGAGCGTTTGTGGCGAGACTTGCATGAGCAGGTTACAAGTAGCTTCTACAAATGTTCATTCTTCATCACAGCCTCTACGTGTAAGCATGTCGATGTAGCTACTGCTCTGAGCAAAATATTTGATGACGGAGACGAGATATACAACAAAGATTCAATTGTTTCTGAGGTGAGCCACAGGTGAGCGGATCAGGTGTTTCGTCACATGAACTTTTAGATGATGGGAAATTAGAGTATGCTGCCAGAGCTAGCAGTGACCAGGATGAGGGCGAAGAATTCTTTAGTTAAAACCAAATTAATTAAACATTTGTTACACAAAACAAAAACTGGGCATGTAAAGAAGTCACTAAGATGTCAAAACAAATCATTGGGAGGATGAAAATATAACAGTGTTATAACTACAAGGAGGCACCAGGGGAAAGATTGAAGGGTGTGGCATTTTGCATATCTCTGGGGACGTATCTCATTTTGCAATTATTCGTTAATAAACGCTAAAAACAAAAAAGGTGGAACAGGATAAGTCTAAAAGACTGTAATCTTTCTCTCAGACCTTTCAATGGGAAAGATGGATTTCTGTGCTATATTTTTATTCCAAGGGTTAACAAAGGCCATCATGTCCTCACAAATTTCAAGACCAACAACAGAGGTCCAAGTACCACACTCAAGATAGCTAGACATAGTTCGGTCCCATTTAAAGGGCCATCCAAAGACCTTTCATTTCACAATATTCAAGAAAAGGAAATAAAAGCTGTACTGAACAGCCAATGTGAATGGGCTTTTTGCATACTTCTTCAAAAAGAATCTGCAAGAAGAGCCCTTGGAACTGTGGTCACTAAACAAATCATGAAGGAAGTCAAATCCTATCCAAATGGAGTGGAAGTTGTCTACTGTTAATAACATTGTAAACTTTGCATGGAGTAACATTTTAGACAGGCTTCTGTAAGTATGCCTTTTGTGCAAGTGTTAAAGTCTGCACCTCCAGACCCTTCAAAATGGGTGAAAGGAAAGAAGGTCGCTGGAAAGACAATTTCATCACTTAGAGGGGACTGAGTTGATTCATAAGTGAATTTTTCGAGAGTGAACTTTTGAAGCAGAACTATAGTAGTCAGGAAAAGTAGTGTGGCCTACATTACCAATGGTGGTGCCGGGCGCAATCTTTGAAGATGGCCTTTTTAAAACTTCGCGCAAGCCAACTAAAAAATGTGCACACCCGCAAATCTTGAACTAAAGTTTCCCCCCCCTTCTTGATTATTACTCATCGATGCAAACTTCATAATAGGACATTGTTTCACTTTTGTTTACTCTATGGTTTGACACCTATTGTTATGGTATGTTATTGTTATTCACTTCCCATTTTAAGATTTAAATTACTGAGCCTAATAAAACACAAATATGTGTTTCCAGTTTTAAGCAACTGGACTGTCGTACGTTGTGCATACGACCCCCCCCCCCCCCAAAAAAGGGTGTTTTGTAAATTTGTTGAACAGGCGGCAAAATCTGTTAGGCTACATCTTTCTTTGTTTTCAAAAATCAAATTGTCAAAAAACGACCCACCTCTTTCCGAAAAAGTGGCTACGAGTCCGACTAAATGGCGGATCAGTGATCAGTGTGTACAAAGCAATACATGTACTAAATGTTTTTTTGCTTATTTCCTTCAGATTGTTGCAGACCAAGGCAACATGCAATAATTATCATTTCCAACTGAATACGTTTTTATAATGCTTTCAGAAAACAGCATCAACTGCAAGTTCACAGGCATCAACCTCAAAGAGAAAGAAGTCAGAGACGGCAGTTAATAAAGCGGCTGAAATTGCCCATCGTCCCAGTGCCCCATCAATCCAGATGCCCAGAGACATTTATGGGTTCAGCATGCGAAAACTGCTGGACATGGAAAGCGATGTGGAGTTGGATGAAGCCATGGCTCAAGAAGACGACAACCAAGATTGTCACTGCCTACTGGAGGCAGAGAAAAAGATCTCTGCAGAACTTAAAAGTCAGCTGAAGAGGAAGCAACATGAAGTCGACAGCCTGCAAGAGGAAATCCGCAGACAGCAATCAGCAAATAGTTGCGAACCATGTGCCAAACTTAACTCTTACTTGTTCCTACCATCCACCAAACGGCTGATTGATTTTCTGTCCAAATATTGGTCAGCTTTTTCATGCATTTGACAGACAAAATTATTCATGTCTCATTTCTCTTCATTTAAGTCAAATGTATGCTCTGCCTAAACCTGTACTTGAGCATTTCGAAAGAGGTGCGTTTGTCTCTAACATAAAAGGTTTTTCCTTTTCAAGTGTTGCTGTTGATGAAGCACATGAAATGCTCATCAATAAAGACTGTAAAAGTGCCTTGTCGCATAGCCTTCCAACTGATATGCACAAAGTCTCACAAACTCTGGAATTCCAGTCACAGTTAATAAACAATTTTCAGAGTCAGCTCGGTGAAACTAAGAGCACAGTACAGCGTGACCTCTCAAAGTCTGTAATTCCTAATGAACTAGCAAATTCACAAACTTATTATGTGAAATTGCTTGAGAGTGGTATTTTTGATTCTGACCAGTCACCTAGTCTATTTCAAGCCTTCACAAGGAAGGGGCTTCAAAAATACAGCAGAACAATCTTCTTACATGGGCCTTTCCACACTAATGGGCCAAAATGAAGTGTCACCTAAACTCATTGAAATATCATGAAAAAACAGTGCTCAGGAACGCTTAAAATTACACTGTTTCGTAAAATAAATTCCAGTGAGATAATAAAGATAAATAATTCCCAAAAGAATTTTAATATATATTTTTTTTTTTCAAAAAAAAAAAAATGTCCACCCCTTAATTCAGGTTGAAATTGTGACATTGTATTGCAGGTGACATTTAACTGGCTTAAACAATTACTTTCAAGTAATATTTTATATATGTTACTGTTTTATTGATAGAGTGTGAATAGTTCAATAAAGATAATGAAAAAAATGGGTTCTTGGTATAAATCACGTTTGTTTTATGGTGAAATAAAGTTGTGTTATACGTACGAACAAATGTCTGTCCTCTCTGTAACGTACGTATCCCCCTCCAAAAGAAAAAAATACGGACGTGAATTATAACTTTTTTGGGTGCAGGGTTAATCTCAATAACACCATCATTAATGTTCATCGTGTTTTCCATCGTCAAAATGTAACCACTTGACAAAAAAAACAATTAGTTTTTCATTAATATGAATTCTGTCCACTTTTTCATACGTACGTTACAAGTCTTATAAGTTTTTTTTAAATCATGAACCCCCGTATACACTGAGTTGGCTGTTGACCAAGTTGCTAGGTGAGCGACGTCAGCCGTAAAATGAATGGAAATAGCCCGCCATCGTGAAGCTCGAGTTCATGGACGCACTTCTGCGGTTGTCGGTCCAGACGATCCAGAAATAAACGTACGTATAAATCTGTTACATACGGCTCTTTTATATCTGTTAGACTCATTGAAAAAGTAATTCTACATAGATTTAGCCAAAAGGGTTTGAAAATATGACCCTAGCTGTACACGAGTATTTACTTTCAAATGACTTCAGTGACGATTGTAAAAAATATCAAACGATTAGTACACGATGGGACAGACATGAATATAGTTGCATGTATTGCCGTACGTCTAAAGACAGATAGGCCAAGTCCGTCTTTGTCGGTACGGAACTTCTTGCGCGTGAGCGCAACATTCCGTTATGATTCCTTTTTTTTGCAGCATCAGCGACAATCTTTTTAAATAAGATCTCCTCTAACTGTAGTCGTAGTACCTAAAAACCACAATTCCATGCCAAAAATTACACGGACATGATGAAAAAATTGCTGCGATAACGTGTCCGGATATTGGACCAATGCTCAACCTCGTTTTTACTTGGTCGATCTTGCTGCGCTATAAGGATACAGTGTTTATGGCACTCTGTCGATCGATGGGAACAAGGTTGTTAAGTGATGGATGATGCTAATTTCAAGTTTATACTAGTAAAATACTAGTATCTTTTCATGGATTTTTGAGCAGTTTTCTGCGACATCCTTTACTAAACAAAATGGTTGTTACTACTAAATGAGTAATGTTGGATTCTGTAGTCAAATCATCTCTGAAAATTGAGGGAGTTTTTTCTTTTTCTTACTGTTTTCCCTTTTTTCCCTAAGGCTTGAAAATGAGAATTTGAATCAACTCGTAACCTTGCAAAAAGTTGTTACTTGTTGTGCCTATAAATTTGACTTAATTATTTTTGGTTTGTATATCGGCCTAGTTCTATCGGCCTAGTTTTATCGGCCAACTTTTTTATATATGATTAAAATTCTGTTTTTCACACTACAGTTGACATAATGAGTCTCCAAATTAAACTTCGTTCTTCAGTCAAGGATAGTGAGAATGTTCAAAAACCAAAAAGCAGAAGGGCCCGGTACATTGCATCATACCGTAACAAAATGAAAGAATTAAAACCTGAAAAATGGGAACAGATCAAGGTGGATGAAGCTGCCCGTGTGCGTCACTACCGACAAAATCTATCCGAAGAAAAAAGAGTAGCCAGCAACAAAAAAGCCAAATTAAGAGTTGCAGCCTTACGTAAGAGAAAGAAGGAGACAAAACCTTATGAACCAGTTAATCGGCACAACAATCAGCCATTGACCAGGACAAGATCGGAGTCGGATAAGAAGGCACTTCAGCGAGAAAGATGGAGGATATTAAAGCAAGCACAACGATCCAGGATGTCCGCACAGAAAAAGAGAAGAATTAGAGAGAAAGATGCTGCTCAAAAGAGAAGGAAGAGAGTCAAGATCATTAATAAACCACAAGTATATAACTCCATCCATGCCACCTCTACAGGTACTACTGAGTTTTCATCGCCATCTGCAAAAAGACAAGCAACGAAAAGGGCTAGACAGTCCATTCCTCACTCTGTGAAAGGTGCAGAAGTCATTTTATCACTTATTAAATCTGCTAGTCCACAAAAGAGAGAACAACTTAAGAAAATGGGTGTCACTCTTACCACAACGAGCCTAGAACCCATGCAGGATCTTCTCTCTTCAGTAAGAAAAACCATCAGCAATCTCCATCGCAAAAAGAAACGACACTTTGTCAACCAGTTATCAGCTCATCTTGACAAGCAACATGGGTTGATGACAAAAACATCTCATCGACTAGGATTCACACCAAAGTTTATGAAGAGGTATTCCAGTTTGAAAATGAATGCATCGAGAGCTGAGGGGAAAGTAAGCAGATCAGATGCTGTGAGTGCTGAGACACAGCACAATGTCAATGAATTCTACAGACGTCTGGATGTTTCTACAGAAATGCCAAATAAAAAGGGACTTGGCCCGAATGCTAATGAACCAAAAAGGGTTCTAAACAGAACAGTTGAAGAGGTATATAAGGACTTCTTAGAAGAGAATTCTGATCTGAAGATTGGAAGAGCCAAATTCTCATCATTGCGGCCAAAGTGTGTATTACTTCAGAACAAAGCCAAGCTGCAACAATGTCTTTGTGAATATTGTACTAACATTGACTTGAAATTAAAGGCTATCAACCAGGAAGCTGTGAAGCAGAAGACCAACACTATAAAGAATCGATATCATCTTTGCGACCTGACGCTGTGTCCTAAAGATGGTCCCTATGCACCCTTAAAATGCATCGATCGTAATTGTCCTGATTGTGGAGTAAAAGGGATGAAAACATTTTTTGGTTCCCTACTGGAGAAGAGTGCAGAAAAGCCAATTTCTTGGAATTTCTGGGGTGCCAAAATTGTTGGAAGTGGCGCAAAGAGAGTAGCTCTCTTACGATCAGATGGTTCTCTCTCTCAACTTATTGAAGAAGTGATGAATGATCTCCAGACCTATGCTGCTCATTTGTTTCATGCAAAATGGCAACAGATGCAGTTTTATAAGGTGATTAAGCAACCTCCTGAATCATCTGCTGTAATGGTCATGGATTTTGCGGAGAACTTTGTCTGCCTTAATCAAAATGAGGTTCAAAGTGCCCACTGGTTTCAGGTGCAAGTAACTCTTCATCCCACGGTGTGCTCTTACAGATGTACTACCTGCAGTGCAGAAGATCCAGTGAGGGAGTCAGTCATAATAATCTCTGAAGATATGACCCATGATTCAAGTGCCGTATTCTACTTCACCAGAGTTGTAATGCACCATCTACAACAAGTCAGACAACTGAAGATAGCACGATTCATCCAGTTTACTGATGGCTGTGGTGCACAGTATAAATCTCGTACACCCTTTGTTGATTTATCCCATGCTTCAGAAGATTTGGATGTCAAACAAGTGGAACGACATTATTTTGGTTCCCGTCATGGGAAAAATCCTTGCGATGGAGAGGGTGGAATCATAAAAAATGCAGCATCAAGGGCCATCAAGTCTGACAGCAATGTTCACATCAATAGTGCAGAGGCAATGTATAATTTCTGTAAGGGCAAACTGAGCAAAGGATCTTTCACAGACAGTGGTGAGTGCAATCATTCTCGGAGGTCTTTCTACTTAATAAGCAAAGGAGAGATAGAGAGAAACCGACCGAAGCGCACAGGTGCAGCAACACTTCCTGGCACAAGAAAGCTTCATGCTGTTGTTGGCTTGGCACCAATGAGTTTGAATGCTCGAAGGCTGTCATGCTTTTGTGGTTCTTGCAACAAGGGTGAATCCTCATCAACCTGTGCCAATTCTGAATATGTCAAAAATTGGAAACACAAGCAATTGAAATATGTGGCAATCTCAGATGATGTGGAGACAGCAGTTTCCAAGAGAAAGGCGACAAAAAATCTGGATAACACTGATGGTAGGTTCACAAACCCATTGTTTGATGTAAGTCTTAAGACAAAAAATAACTACAATGATCAGGAAAATGGTTAAAAGTAATCATATCAAGTTATATTTAGTTTTGTTTATTTATTTATTTCTTTGATTTTTTGTTGCCAGGCAATGCTGCTGAAGCCGTGATGATCTCAAATGCCCCCATGCCTCTCGTCCAGGAAAGTGAACCAGATGCCGTTAAGCTTATGCTACAAGGTGAGGCTAATGAATACTGGGGTGGGGTTATTTCTTACAGTAAAAATATGCAGATGTGTTGAAACATTGTACTTATGCCCAACATACAGCTGGAATATATCAAATTTTACATGGTAAATACAATCAAACTTTAATTTTTTTGTCTTATGTCCATCAGGTGATCGACAAAATGCCGGTGCAAACAAGATTGAATGTGATAGTTTTGTTTCCGTTAAACTGCGTGGAACCCGAGGGACTTCTAATTGGTATTTGGCCAAGGTAACGTTATATACATGAAATTAAAAAAGTAATAACGAAAATGGCTTTTTGGCTAATCATTTACCTATTAATGTTTGTGTGTTGTTTTTTTGACAGGTGCTGAATGTAACAGACTCTGCTGTCCGCCTCACCTACCTTTGTAAATCTGGCTCATTCTACATCTGGCCGGACAAAGATGATATGTCTTTGGAAAACAAGAGTGACATCTTGTGTGTTGTTCATCCAGAATGGGCCATTTATGGCAGTAGGATCAAGTTCACTCTAACAGAGGACGACCACAAGCGTTGCATTGATGCATATAGCCATTCAAATGAAACTTAAAATCTAGGCTATTTTCCAAAACCACAGATTCGACTTTGGCTCTGGCTTTAGGCTCATCCGCCTGTCTTAAGCCCGTACCGAAAGCACACATTTTCATAATTACGGACGAAGGCCAAATGGGAGCCGAAACCCAAGCAGTTGTTTGAAAATGGCCTTAGCAGACAAGCTATATTTTATCATTTCTTTGATAAATTATTGTGACAAAGTAGACTGAGCAAGTCTCACTCACATGCATTTATTCGAACATTTGTTGAGCCCCTTTGATCAAAGCGCTCATTTTTGTTTGCGTTAAAGTATTATGTACTTGCAAGACTTGCATGGTCTATTTAAATAATTATTTCTGTAGTTATGAGATTTGTTTGGAGGCAAAAAGAAGAAAACAAATTTGAAGAACCTGCCATATGTACATGTACTGAATATTCTGTTAACCCTAACCACTCCAAATCTGCAAAATTCCATCAGCTGGTTTTTCTTGATTTTCATGGATTTAGTATCACGTTAACAAAAGAAAAGCCTAGCATGGGGCAAGGCATTGTAAAATACACAAAGTCCCCAGATTTTGCCATAAACTGTGTTGACTGATTTTGGAGGATTTGGGACAGTCTCAAAGAACACCTTGAGTTAGGGTTAAATGAGTAATAGTACTGTTATACTTTACTGCAATCATCTTTGTAATGATGAAAAACAGTGTTAATTAGTTTTAAGAATGTTAAGAATCATAGATTTCCAATTTCTGGCATAACATCGACATTACACTTTGCTGTTTGAAAAAAGACATATTTTAAAACTTTATTCAAGACCATTTAAGTCTATACCCAAGCACTGATCCAGAAGGGAGGGGGGGGGGGGCGTTTGGCGGTCAAACCCCCTGCTCTGACACCCAATTTTTTTAAAGCATTCTTACTGATAATATTTAAAAAAAATTACATTCTGCAGGGGTTATTATCTGTATTCGTGGTATATATGGTGAGCGTTATGAATGGGAGACTGGCTAGAAAGCATATTGCGCATATGGATTTTTGGTGAAAAAAAACTGATTGGCTACCCCCCCCCCCTCTCCCTGCAAAAAATCCTGGATCCGCACCTCAATAAATGAAAAGAAAAACCAGCCTACTCTTTGGTTCTGACATATTCATGCTACCATCATGAGGTCTTTTCTTTGAAAATTGCTTTGCTTTACTTCAATTTACTTAAATGCATGATTTGTCTGTCCACCGTTACGTACGGTATCGCACCATCATCTGAACCTATATGAGGAAAACGGGTAAATACATTACAAATTAAACCTGACCTCAAGGTTTTAAGGGTTTGAACATTTCCTCTTTGTTCTGATCATTAAGTGGGAGTGTTTTTGTTCAAAAGTTCTAGTGTTTTCCCACAGCAAAAAAAAGGTGTTTGTAAGCCACTGAACTTGTCATAGTGGTGCAGATTTTTTTTTGAAATAAATGTTAACCCTTGAGATTTTATCATCACTGTTGTGTTTGTTTCTTAAAAATATGTAGAGAAAATGGTGTACAACAGTAAACTTCTACAAATTAACCAGTCTGATGTGGATTTATAAGACCCTATGTCTGTCCTCGTTACGTACGTAACACACTTACATTGATGACATTCAAGTACCTGTAAAATAAAAACTAAAAAGAAAGTTATCAAGCTTTGTTGGATTTATAGAGAGGGGTATATAAGGAAGTTATAAACAATGGAATTTGAACAAACAAGAGAGTTTCAGTTTTCACTCCTTTTGTCACACTTCTGGGCCCATTAGTGTGGAATTGCCCATATACTGTCTGACATACAAAACAGTTCCTCTGAAGTGTTGTTAATCCATGGAGTTTCAGGTATCGGAAAATCAACTTTGGCAGAGTGCTTAGGATATTTCCTAGCCCTTGGAGGTAGTTCCTCTGCCTATGTCAAAATGCATTGTGGAGAAGATATTGACAGTGAGGTGATAGTTGACAGTTTAGCTTCCCACTTTAAGAAGGGAAACTGGGTCATCGTAGACCAGTGCAATATGAACAGTTTTGACACACACACTCTGTGGCGTTCTGTCCTTGGTAGAAGCAATGCAACAGGCAATTTCCAGAAGAAGCCACTGATAATGTTCACATCTGGACACTATGCACCATCAGAATGGTGGGTGAAGAAGAAAGAGGTTAAGTTCAAGGTCATCAGCTTGCGTGTTGACAAAGAAGCTGTTGATGAAATGAAGAAGGTTCATAAACTCACAAAGGAAGTAAGCTCAGAAGAGTAGTTGAAAGTTTCACACGTTTTGGGGCATGTAGGTGAGTGTCTGATGGACATTAGTGCATACGATAAGGATGAGACAGTGTCCTCTGATTATCTACAAGAAATGGTGTACAGACAGGTTGATGTTAAGGCACTGGATGAAAAATCAGTCTGGCTGCTCTGGCCAGATTTTCCCAGGAAAAAAAGAAGAAGAAGTTTATTCAAACATAGACCCGACAGAATGGAAGATAGAGCCATTTAAAATTGTTTACTTAGGCCTCCTGGTAATGAAAGAACAAGACCCAAGAGATAAACGTATCAAAGGTATTATGAACTGGCTAGATATCGAAGGGAAAGATGAAGGTGAGGAAGATGACGGGTACAGAACATACAAACCCGGCAGCTACTATTACTACTTCCCAAATTTGGACAGCTTACATGCACTTTTGTTACAGGCATTGAATGCATGTACACCAAGTAAGCTGTTTGATGCGTATACTGATGTATATAACCTAGTTGGGAAATACGAGACCAAAACCAATGCGCAAGCTGTGAAGGGCTTTCTTTTTCAAAACCTGTTGCAACTGCTATGCAATACCAAAGCATATGGGGGCAAATCAGAAAAGGGTCTGTTTATTGTGGGAAAGTCTGCCAGCTTGCACAGTGTGGACGAAGTGTGCCAAATAAGTCAGGTTCATGACCTTGGTAAAAAAGTAGAGGAGGTTTTTAAGAACAAACAAGAATATAATGTTCGGTGTGAGCTGAATGTAAAAGGGGAAGTTGACTTTGAAGGATATAACTTTGCTTTTCTTCATTGTTCAAAAAAAGCTTGTCATGTACAACTTTTGCAAGCAACAGTAAATGCAGTAAAGCATCCCAAGGAGAAAATGAACAGCGTGTTAAGAGCATTAAGTGATTATTGCACGAAAAACATACGAGGAGCGTCTAAGATCACGTTTAATGGATACTTCATTGTACCCGGTGAGGCACACATTCCTGCTAAGGGAACCTCAAGTAACTTTCCTGTTGCTGCTTTTGACTTGCCACCAACCTTATACTTTTGACTTGCCACCAACCTTATACTTTTGACTTGCCACCAACCTTATACTTTTGACTTGCCACAAACCTTATACTTTTGACTTGCCACAAACCTTATACTTTTGACTTGCCACAAACCTTATGTGGTCGAGCTGAATGTAAAAGGGGCAGTAGCCTTGTCCAAGGCTCTTTACGCAAGCACCCCGCTTTGAATACTAGCACGGTACTAGAAACTGCACTAACTGCAGTACAATTGTATACATACATCATGTACAGTATGTAAAATGTAAATTGTACTGCAGTTTCTAGTACCGTGCTAGTATTCAAAGCGGGGTGCTTGCGTAAAGAGCCTTGGATATGGCTAAAGGGGCAGTTGATTTTGAAGGATATGACTTTGCCTTTATTTCTTTTGAAATAAATCTTAGTGTTTAGTTTAGTTTCTAGCTTAGTCTTAGTTTTGTCTTAGGGCCTGCACCTTTTTACATGGTGGCAGTTTGTTTCTTCTGAAGAGTTCCAGTAACCATGATTTATGCAGAATGACAAAGATGCAACATTAGTTTCTTACTGAAATTGTTGTTAATGCAATGTTACATTTCAAAAGAATTTTTTTTTCGTGCCTACTGTACGTATGTACATGCACTTAAATAAAATAATAAAAAGTTTATAAATATGCAGGGCTTTTTAAAGATCAGACAACCTTGGGAACTAAAATTAACCAATATTATCTGATTTTCATGACCTACACTTTACCGATTCTATTTTAATAGCAAAGACTTTTGTAATACTTCAAAAATGGACACTTGAGGGTTTTGTCCGAAATAGTGGATAATTTCAAAGTAATGTCTGAAATGCAGCATCATAAAAGAAATGTATCATTTGAACTGCCTCGTGATTTACAAGTAAATCATCAGTCAACTACATGTACCTGAAATGTCTCTCAATTGCATATGTAGTTATTATACAATTAAACCTGTGTGATGGCAAACCTGCCTCATGCATCATTTATCACAATTTCTTTTAAAGAACTTAATTTTATAACAAATTGTTCCATTGTAGAAATACCTCTTAATGTCTTTCCATGGTTAACCATGTTAACTGTAGACATCTTATTGCCAACATGTTTTGAGGGTGATTAATTTTAACATTTATCAGAAAGGAAGTTCTATTAATACACACTTTAATGTGAAATGTCCACAAAGAGTTATGTCCGAAATGTCCAAAGTTATGTCCGAAATAGTGTAGGCCTACCCCTAGAAAATGTATCTTCCTAACCAAAGACACTCTAAACTTCATTGATTGTATGAATGATTAGGTCAGTATGTGTAAACATAAGCATTCATATGAGACTAGGATCATGTGTTGTTTAGTTACACTTCAAAATATGTACAACTCATGGGAAAACCCTCTCAAATTCACAGAGATAGCCATAAAACTGAAATGCAATGACCAGACAGTATATACAGCTGTGTGTGGATTTTGATGGTGAATCTGGGCCCGATTTTGGGGGGTTGATGACCGAGCTATTTACCAACTTTTGGTACAAGAAAGTTTGGTATAAAAAAAGAAAGACAAGAACCATCACAGCCATCGCCCAAATACCAAGACAAAGATATGTCAATGCTTGAAGAAAGAGTTGCATATCTTGACCAGAGAAATAGGGAGTTGGAAGCACTCATCGCTCTACTGGAAGATGATGAGGTACAAGATGGAAAATATACAGATAGTGTGAGACGTATCGTTAAGGAGTTACTGGCACAAAATGTATCTCTGTTAAATAAAGTGAACTCTGTCATCAGAACTGTCTTGAAGAATTTGGCCGGTAAAGATGTTCAGAGGCTGCCATCTGCTGGCACAAGATCCAAATTGATGCTTGAGGCTAACCATCTTGCGAATATTGAGATAGCGTTAGCAATGCACACTAACCAACCAGAACAGGCATTAATTAGGCAGTTGTATACATGGGGATGGCACTACAAAGCATCATCGCTAATATCAAAACTTTCAGGTATCTCTCCCAGATGGTACATCAAGAACTCTAGCACTGATGGAGATAGGTCCGAGGGGACACAGAAGCAGTGACAGAGGCCTTCACCGAACAAGTGTAACAGATAGCACACACACTCTCATTGGCGGTATTGTATTACCATGATAAATTACTATCCAAAACTATACAGCATAAAAACCCAAAGTGTGCCAATGTTTGGTGGCAACTCTTCTTTGAGAACATTCATGACAAGGAAAAGGTTTGTTATTTTGTTAGTATATACACCTAGAATTAGAGACTCTTTATTGGCAGCCTTCATAGCCAATGTGATTTTATGGTATGCCTTTTGTGTATTCATTTTACTCTCTGTACAAAGGAGTAGAGACTCTTCATGAAGCCTGTAGAGCAATTTCTAAGGCTATGGGGTACTTTGATTGTTAGCATCATATTTGATTCGCACGCCCCATCCCCTTTCAAATAATGGCTACGCCAGTGTATTATGTACCATGTAAAGTGGTTATAATTCTGGGATGGTACTATTTCATTTTCTTTTGCATGTATAAGCTCCGTAAAATTGCAACATCGGAAAGTGGACAAGACTACGCACAGGCAGCTAATGATCTGAAGGAGAGTGCTATTTGGAGAGAAAACATCAAACTTAGGTCAGTACATCGAAGGGGACGTGGCTACTGCATGCAAGGTTGTTGATGTGACTACTAAAGGAACGTAACTTTTTGTGTCTCTTGAGAATGTTAATTACATTTTGGTACTTGATGCCTTTATATATGTTTGTTTTGTATTGACATTCACATGCAGGTGAATCGCATACAAGTTTCACCATAGGTCTACTGTTACGAAACATTGAATAGTAAACTGAAAGACAGCATTTGTATTGCAGTCATTAGTATAGGTTTTCCCGGCCAATTTCATCAGAAATCCATTCATTTTAACTCCCGGCTCATTCAATTTAGTTTGAAAACGAATGCTCCGTTGAATCAGCATTCAACAGTCAAAAAGAGTAATTCAATTTCACTAGTTTAGCATTCACTAGTCAAATCAGATCATTCAATTTCACTAGGCCGTAAGAATCATTCAATTTCGCAAAAGCCATAAGCAAGACCTGGTCAATCATTCAATTTCATTTATGAGCAAACATTTTCCAAAAGTTTGCATTCAAATTCAAATTCTACGTTATGTATGCTTTCTTGATCGTATAGCTGCCTTTCAAAGGCAGATACTTTAAATGAAACTTATTTGGCATTATCTCCAAGTAAATGCCCAAGCAATGTTGGCTAAAAAGATGGCTGCCCGAGGTTGGTCCAGAGCAGTGAATAATGTAGATTTATAGGGCGAGACGGGTTGAAACATTCAAGAATAACATTAATTTATTTTTAAATTGTATAACGACCCCTTATTGTAAGATTTTAATTTCCTTTGAAACATCTGTTAAAGTCTAATTTGAAATTGTCCTGACATTAACAGAAAAACAGAGACAACATAACCAGGGCAAACAAAACATATCAAGGATAAAGCAAAATAATTAGTTTTGCATTTCAAAGTTTTCGGGTATGACTTAAAGTGTTACTAGAGCGATTTTTGAGAAAGCAGAAACGATTGTAAAACTTGCAGATATGATATTAGACTACTGTTTAATGAGTTAGTTAAATTATTTGGGTTCACAGTTTGTCTGTAATGTTGCATCAAAAAAAAGGGTCATTATTGGGGATTTGGCAAAACTTGAAAGCATTTTGCCGTTGAGGGCGTTTGATTGGTTAGAAAGACCATGACGTCACAAGGTGGGCAAGGTTGTTGATGGTGTTGCGCAATCACTGACTTCGTGCATGAAAACATGCATCGACGGCTTGCAGAAGCACAGACATCATGCATGTGAAGTGTAAATAAGACTTTAAAATGCCGAAAACGTGTGCTTTTTGAGGCTGCACAAGGAACAGCGATAAAAACCCTAACCACAGCTTCCGAAATTGTCTGGCTCATTCAGCTATTTAGGAAGAATGGGTACTTTTGGTAAGCTGAAACGTGATCCAACTTCAGCGTTTCGAAGTCGATCGTGTGTAGTCGTACTGACTCACTACTGTGTAAGGTGACCTATGACACCCTGGATAGGCCTACTTCGTCCACACGTCCACACTTCTCACGGATAGTCCAAAGGGGTGCAGTTCAACGTTGAAGGCCACAAAAAATTGCCACAACGTCGTCAGGGAAAAAAGCCGAAAGACAGACAGCGAAAGGGCCAATCGGACGAACGAAAACGAGGAGCTAAATCCCACGGGTAAGTGTTTGGTAGGAAACAGTGGGAAACGGGGGACTGTGCGAGTCGCCAACAATCCGTGTCCGGATACCGGGCAAAACCATTGGGCTGTTTGAAGTGTCAATGATGTTAGCCGTCATGTCAATAAACAATGACAATGCTATAAATCCCTCTGTAAAATAGAAGTGGCGAGCTTCCCTATACCCTCATTGATCCTTTCTTTGCCTACACACAAGACATCAACGGCAAATATTTTTTAATTAAAGTAAGGGGTGGGTGTTCAATCCACTCGAAACCTTTTCATCATGATGACAAATGATATTTGATTTGTGCTCAAAAGAAATCATCATGTGGTAATCATAATGACTGAAATAATGGTGAGTGGATAGTGGTGAGTGGATTCCCCTTTCAAAAATAAATACCAACTGCCCCCCCCCCTACAAAAAAAATTTAAAATAAATTTAGAAGAATAAAAAGCAAATTGATTTTGGGGGTAAATTTTTAATTTGTTTTCAATGGAATATTGTGCTTCTTTTAGATGCTAATGGAAATCTTCAAGACTGGAGAAACAACTGATCCATCAACAGGCGGACTATCAATGACTGGACCTTCACGTGGCGATGAACCCACATTAACTGCACCAACGGATAGCTTATTGGAAAACATGAAACGGTTAATCTTTTTAGTCTGTATCAAAATTTAGGATTAACAAAAAAATTCTCAACTTATGGGATTTAAAAATTGGTTTTGTACAAGGCTGAAAATGACAAGCTAAAGGAATATGCAAATTTTGAAACAGATTCTGTGGCACAATAAAAAATTGTATCTACTCTTTTATTAATCTTTCATTTGTTGATGTTCTAACAAATAGATGAAAATAAAACGTTGATCACAACACTTATCTACACGTGTAAAAAATGTACAAATACAAAATCCCATATTTATTAAATGAGGAATAGTAACAATTTGACTTGACTTGCCCCGTGGGCTACTGCAAAATGAAAGTTAATTTCAACCTCTGTACATTTATTTGAATACGTTTTGTTACGATATGATCACAAAGTGATTATCCGATATGATACGATATGATCAAAATACGACATGATCAAAATGTGTGTAAAACAAACACTACCGTCATAATATAGTTGTCACAATGCTTTATCACAGCATTCCTTTATCATGTTTGTTGTCAATGTATCAATATACCCCTAATAGCATGTGTACTGTAAAATTTCACTCTGACGAGTTACATTGTGTATAAAGGCATACAGAACATCTCTAATTCCAGAAAACTGGAGAAAACACTTTATATAATATGCAAAATCTTTGCTTGCTCTGCAATGCTTGTTTTGATTTCATCAGAATTGCATGTCCATGTCTAAGGTGAAATTAAACAAAATATTTATAAAGAAATGCATGTTCATGAAAAGTGCAGTCACATGGTAGATCAAGAAAAAATGTAATCCAGTTCAGGATAGCTGAAGACTTTGTACAATCTGGGTTTGGATGCATCTGTCGGATTGTATTCATTACACAGGATGAGAGTGGAGCCCGGTTGAATCTTCCCAAATATCCCCAACACCATCTTTTTTACTTGACGATAGGCCACGTACATGTTGATATTTCCTAGAGATTAATGAGAAATAAATATATGGAACAAATCAGCACCAAGTGAGAAGATTAAGTATAATTATACCGTTTGTAGCCATTTATTTTGCGGTCAATCCATAAAAGGTAAATTGTATCTACTTGTTCATTACACAAACAATATAATTCACAAATGGATGGATAGTTGTAGGTTCCCTCAAATCTGTGTATTGGATATTTTTCTGATCACATTCTATGTTCAATTTAATCTTATGCCGTGCAGGTTTACAATCATATGAGTGTTTAAACTACATGATGTAGATGGAATGACCAAAAAAAACAATGTTTTTTGTTCAAACTGGTAATAAAAGTTGAGAGTTTTAGCATACAATCACTTTTGTCTTGGAAACACTACTTACTGGTCAAATGTTCCCCGTGCTGTAAACCCCATCTCCCATATTGAGCCTGATACTGCAAAGATGCTGTCTGCAAAACTGCTGGATGCACAGCACGCTTCAAACCTAGGTCTATCCCAAGTTGTTGGATGACGGACTGCCACCTGGATCAGGAGGGAGGGGGTGGGGGAGGAAAAAATATAATTTAATGATATCTTCCTATGTGCTGTGGGCAATAGTATGGGGTGGGGTGGTATTATTATTATTTTTTATTGGGGGGGGGGGTCCTTTATTCTCCAAAGGTTTGTTTTGTGTGTATTTTGAGTGTGTGTGTGTGGGGGGGGGGGGGTGCATGACCCTGATAATTCAAATATCTCTGAATAATTCATCCATACATAAAAGCCACCTAACTATTTCTCCCCCAGATTGTACACACCTTATATATCCAAAGTTATTGTTGACCTTACGATGGGGAAAGCGTGCATACAGAACTTGATGTTTGTACTATAACTGAGTTAAGGTCAACGGTTATTGAAACTTTATATCAATCACTTTACAGAACAGTACCATAAATTAAGCTGCCAAGAGATATAACTGAATTAAGGTCAACGGTTATTGAAACTTTATATCAATCACTTTACAGAACAGTACCATAAATTAAGCTGCCAAGAGATATTTGATATTTTCATTTCAGTTTCAAAGTTTTCAACAGGTCAAAATTAAAACTATTTGTTGCTCCATCTTGTTTATTTCACAATTTAAATTTCTTATTTATTAGGCAAAGGAATTACACAATCTTGCATGAAAATAAATGCACAACTAAAGGCTCGTATCTGTTCTGTTTACTACTTGGCCAAGCACTACACACTATCGATGTACATTGATGTACATGTACATCATGTAAATGTGTCTACTTACTGTACACCCACACAAACATAGTCTGTGTGTAATGCTGGTATAGCGGTACTACTAACTGTAGTCAATCGGCGAACTTCACCACGGCAAATGTTTTGATGTCACACACGTTAGTTTAAGTTTCAATGGAATCAAGTCAAATCCTGACCAGGCTGTACATGTATTATGATCCCCTTATCGTTTATAAACAACTCACCATTCTGTGTTTAAAAGACGATCGTTGTCCTGTTCGGCTTCGTCTTTGCCAGCTGCGTCTTTGCCAGCTGCCTTGGCCTGCCTACCGGGGCGCGCGAGTGGCTCCAGCCGGTATGGGATTAGACTTGACTCAAGTCCCAATACCGTGCAAGGCCCTTCCTTGCATCATCGTCAGAAAACTATTGTTTTGCGCTCTGCATTCCAAAACCTGTTCCGAGCTACATTTTGTCGGTGAGGGTGCACTGGTAGTATATGTCTGTACTGTGGCTATATGCTGGCGCGTTACAAGTGTGTTGGGGACCTCGCACGAGAAAGGGACTTGAATCAAGTCTAGTAGGGGATCTGCACCGCGGATTTCTTCGTCGTCTCTGACGAAATGAAATCGCTAAAATTACTGGCAGAATCACTACCACAGTATCGCTGCTACTGTCATAAATGACTACAATAATCTACTATAATCTTCCCAAGAACTGTCTCTTTCAACCATGGTGGAATTTGTCGGAAAAATCGCCGAACAAGCTTGAGTGCGGGAAAGTACATGACGCTGTTTAGTGTGACAACACAAGACCTACACCACTCTGTGACGTCATGCAGTTGTTCGCGAAAGCTGCGTACCAGAGACTCTACGTGGGGGGTCTTTTCGCGATTCGGAGTGGCGAGTGCAACAAAATCGGTCTGTAAAAGTCGCTATTTAGGCAAGACTAAAAAGGCCAAATCGTTGGATTTTTTTTATGTGACATAATGAAGTATCATTCTACAGTTTTATTGGATAAGGGAACCGTAGCAAATATCGCTTAAGTAACACTTTAAGTATAAAGGTATACAGTATAACAGGTCTTGGTTGGAGATCAACCGTAATGGGGAATTTGCATCAAACTATTTGTAGTGTATGTACCCCCTGACTTGATATTTTACACTTTACACAGTTAATTGTTAAATATAACTCGAGCTGGTAGTTTTGAGAGTTTTTGACGACAACAAAAAAGATTTACACTGGCATTCAGATCTTACGAAATACATGAAAATGGTGGGATTTCCAATTTCTGATAACCTTTGGAGTTAAAGATTCAAAATGGCTTGAATTTAGGCAAATTCAGTTATACGTTTTGATGTATTTAATGAAGTACATGTACTTGGTTAGAATCATTTGATACAAAACCACCACCAAGGAACATTTTACAAGTCTTTCCGTAAAGCTTTTTCTCCTTTCTTTGATACGGCCGCCTTGGAGTTAGCTTTTCTGATGTCAAGATATACTTTTAAAAATGCATTACACCTGAGCTTAATATAAAATCTAATTACTACTTCCAGGAATTTTTTTGAGCATTCACCACTGATTTTGTTATCGGTTAAAGTACACCAGTAGGTTTGGACATGGTAATTAGATGATACTTTCTCCATCAACACAGTATTTATGTTCAACTCCGACATATTGTGTAAATTTGAAATCGTTAAAAACTCTTTACAGACTGATTCCATTGCCCTGAAAAACAAATATACCTCATCTGAAATTTGATACAGCCTTCCCGTATTCTGTGCATCTATCCATTCTTTAGTGTATGTTAAAAAAGTTCTCCCAGAAGTTATCGATTGCACAGACCAACATTTCAAAAATTTACAATATATTTGTGCAGTGTTATTTACTTGTTTAGTATATTTCTTTAATAGTGCAAATGGTATGTAACCTGCTACGTATCTCAAAACCTTTTCCTCTTCTTTGTCATTTGGTTTTGATGAATTTGAAGGTGGCTCTTTGTCCGGTAAATCTTTATTGTTGCGCTCTTTCATGAGCTTTCCAAATACTGACTGGATCAAAAGCTGATATGTTAATTTGATTGAATGGTCGCATTTTATAGAAATATCAAGAGATTTGATAAAATTACCCCAATCCGAACAAGAACTTAACCGGTATACATGAAAATTGCGCCACATTCCTTCATAAACTTCTGGCTTGAGGAGTTTACCCTCATTAGATATGAGTATAACCCATAACGCTGACATAGTAGTTGCACAATAGTTGACAAACGCAGAGTGTTCAGTGAAAAGCAGGAGTTTGGTTATCAGTTCAATTATGCCAAGTGAAGTTGCGCTGCCACAGCTGAATACTGGATGGCGTTTCATGGATTCCAGACATGTTATGAAAATGGCTACAGCACATGTCATGGCGTCATCTTTTGTGAAGTTTGTCTTTGGTCGTTCAGGTGCTGAATGAAAAAAAGTGAAATTTATACATGCCATTATAAAATCAGTTTGAGCATTTTATTATTATAATTTATAATTAAGGGCTCACAACTAAATCTGTAGTTTTCGGACACTACAAATTTGTTTGCGTCGTTAGTGTTCTATTACAAATGCTGATAACATTGAGCAGTAATTCATTTCTAAATGGTTGATTTAGACCAACAGGTTTAATATGTAGGTTTGCTTTTGCCTGTATTCTTTGTACATTGATGTTTGATCCAAATAAGTTTCAACTTGTAGACCTAAAAGTAACAAAGATTTCAGATACAAACTTTATCAATAATAATTATGGTCATAGATGGGCAGCCATTTAAATACCTTTGTTTTTTGTCTTTGCCTTGGCTGTGGTAACTTTTCCTGTTGTCACTTTGTCTGCTTTGCCTTTGTTGACTGGTGGGGTTACAGTTGCAGTTGCTACACTGACATCCACAGCCGATGAAGGCCCTGTATATAAATGTAAATAAGATCAATCAAATATTGTAAATGTAATGGTAACCATCAATAAGCCTAAATTGAATTGAATTTTATTTGTTACGACTGAAGAGAAATTCTGTTCCTATTGTATTTCTGAAAGTAATTGTGTGAGTCACTGACAGAATTTAAGGCTGAAGGGTTCAGTCAACTTGTGAAATAAAATTAGCATTTCTACCTTGATTCTATTCCTGATTTACTGTCCCTCCTGACCCAACTTTGTTTATAAAACAAGAGTATAATAAAAATGTTGGCAACTTCTTGATTTTGAATCAACAAAATAGAGAAATTAATTTAAAATCAAATTCATATTCTAACTTGATCAATTTATTTATCTATAAACACGGTCATGAATAAAATGGATTGCCATTATCGTGGCTGCGTAATTGATGCTGCCGGAGTGCGTTATACTGATTTGCCCAGTTAATCTTCAAATTGCGCGTGGTTTGCCCAATCAATCTTCAAATTGTGCATGGTGTGCCCAATCTGCAGAATTCAGCAGTTCAGTCGTCAATACAACGCAATTTGAAGATTGCGCAAATTCATAGAATGCGCTACACGAGAATCTATGGGCATCAGAAGTCATGCGCAATCTTAGGACGTCAGTATTTCACTTCCAGCTAAAAAAAAAAAAGTGATTGTTGTTTTGAGAAATCATAAATACATTTTGTTTTAAACATTTTACCTGCTACATCAGGACCAGGACATGTAGTAGGGCGGCAGCGGGGGCAGAACCAATCCTCCTCGGGCACCGTTTCTTTTGTTAACCCGGCGCATTCGTAATGCCACCATTCAACGGCGCAGTTTTCGCCGTCACAGCCAATCATTTCTTTGGTCATTGGACCACCGCACACGCAATGATAAAGCCCTTCATCTTCAATCTCACTCTCAGAACCCGAAGCTACACTTTCGTTGTTCTCTTGTACATTTTCATTGTCAGAGAAGTCGCTAAAATCACTAAAATCGTAATCTTCGAAGCCGCTGTACACAAAGTCTTCCTTACCATACGCTGCCATTTTGGTTGTCGGGGACGCGGTGTCGCAATGCACTCTGGGAATTTTCACACTGCTCAGCGGCAGGAAATGCGCCCCGGGCTTGTTTACAAAGTAATTAGCGCTGGTCGTAAAACAGCTGTTTTACGACCGCGTTAACACAGATAGAACCTTTTGAAGTCCCTGCAGTTGTAACTCCTTCTCTGTCCTTACTCTATGGTCTGAAGAGTAGTTGCTCTGGAAAACACTAGTTTGTTTTGGAATATCTAATTTGCTTCAGAACATGTGAATTATACGAAACTAGGTTTTGGATGAAGATAAGGAGATTGTATTATTATTTTATTGTTTATCAAGCATTTAATCATTTCGTAAGTATTGTTATACTGTTCATTCTAACAAGTGACTTGAAGATACATGTACTAGTAAATGATCAGTGGACAGCCAACTGAAGTTTCCTTTGTTTGATTTTGCAGAATCATTAATGTCCACCGGTGTATGGCCGTAGGTCATACTAGGTGCAACATAACAATTTATTTATTTGCTCTACGCGTATAGCTAATATGACATCATTTTGATATGGTTTTGTTTACATGTACTTTTTGGTTAAGGTTTCGATGTGCCGCAAGAGGCTTGCAGGAATGGCTGACGCTGCAGACAAAATGCAGAAATGGAGATCATCGTGTGCCACGATATTAAACGAGGTTAGTTAATCTTAAAATATACGACGACCCTAAATAAACCAAAGTAGACTATTTGAAAACACGGTCCACGCTGTTTGACACCCTTCTGTGTGATGGAAGTTGTCACCAATAGTATTCGTTACAGTCAATGTTCAATACATTGGTGGCGTTCTAGATTAATCAGAAGTGATTTTGGTATTTTGTATCCATTTTCTTTGCTTTAGAAAGAACAACACATTTGAGTTGTTTTCTATCTGGCAAGCTTGGATGGCTGAACCTATGACGTTTTACAAGAAATCCTGGACAAATTTGAGACAGGTGATCTAAAGAAGCAGAAAATTAAAAAAGGGGGACTTCCCGGCCTCCCAGATTTCAGAAAGTCGGCCTATGCGTTCCGTACCATGATTGGGGGACTTCCCGGCCTCCCAGATTTCAGAAAGTCGGCCTATGCGTTCCGTACCATGATTGGGCTCCATGCTGGCACAGCATTGGAACTGCTGACACAACTAAGAGATGGTATTCTCACGATAGCTGAGCTGTCCACTGAAGCAACAACAATGAAAAAGTTGGCAGAGGTGAGAATATGCCGCTGTAGGCATTTTTTTTTAAGGAAAATTGTATACCGGTAATACAAGTTACACCAAAACAAAGTTGCAGTACAGAGGGAATCAGAAGATAGTTGCAAATGTTTGGGCACAAAATTGCAAAGAACTACCACTGTTTAAACATTAAAAAATATGTCCCTGAAAAAAGAAGTGTATTAACGGAATGTGCACAAAGCATAACATTGTTTACTACATTCCATTAGATAACTAATGAAACCCAGACTAAAAAGGGAATTTTAATCACATTTTAAATACCGTGAGTCTGCATCTCTCATCATGTTTGCGACGAATTTGTTTTATTGTAATTAATTTATTTCGTTTTGAAATATTAGGTACAGCGGGAATTTTGCCGCAACATAGGCTGCACTTCATGGGAAGACGCTTAAGTTAGGTATTATTATTATTATAATTATTTTATTTGCCATAAAAACAGTACATAACAAAATACAAGACAATATACCCCAAGATGGGCGAGGGACAGCAAAAGCAAATACATACTATGATCCGTAGATCTGTTGCCCCACATCTGGGGTACACAAAAATATAAATGTAGATTATTTTGTTTACAGAAGGTAATAATAATAACAGGAAAATAAACAATAGCAAAAATAAACTGCTAAAAATAAATAATACAATAAATATTTATTTGTTTATTTATTTATTTCTTTATTTATTTATTTACTTTTTTTAGGGAGGGACGGGACACAGGCATTCCAAAGCAAATGTCTGACCTTGCTCACGGGTGCTATAAATTAGGCCTCCCTTTATTTTATTATTATTAAATTCTTGAATGTTGATCTTCCATCCAGATTCTTAGAGATGACCTGAAAGCGGCCCTCGACAGAAGTCCCTATTTCAGCATATTTATTGACGGCTCCATTGATGTAGCCAACGTTGAGAGAGAGATGATTTATGTCATGTATCTTGTCGATGGTACGCCTACCATGAAGTTCCTGAGACTGTCCAGTGTGGAACATGCCAACACAGAGGGAATCACACAAAGCGTGAGGGAGGCTTTGGTCAAGTTTAATCTCCAGGTCGACCATATGGTTGCTTTCTGTTCAGAAGGTGCTGCAGTCAACATGGATCATTTAAGAGGAGTTTCTGCTCTTCTCAAGAAAGATGCACCTTGGCTGATTGTTACACACTGTCTTAATCATGTCCTCGAGGTTAGCAGCCAAGGATGACTTCAAGGATACTGGTGTTGAGATTGTTGTAGAAATGCTCAACTCCTTGTACTTTCTTTATGAGAAGAGTGCAAAACGATGGAGAGAGTTGCAAAAGGTAAGGATTAAAATAAAATAACTTAAATAATTGGTTTCAATTGTTTATTGTTTCAGTAAGTGCTTGATTTTAAATCAAAACTTTAGTGTTAGTTTAGTTCCTGAGCTCTGTACAAAAATAAGATGTTGAAAAGATGTTTGTTTGAAAAATCAGGTATCAATGAACAAAATCGTTTACATTATTGGTAACAAAGTGATTTATAAAATTCTGTTGTTATCTTATTTTCAGATTGCTGAGATAATGCATGAGAGTGTCAGGAAACCACAAAAGGCAAATGGTACTAGGTGGGTCCAGCATAAGGCCAGAGCCTGCAAGGCATTAGTGACATCATATACACCACTATGCATTTGGCCTGTGGGCCACTGTACAGGGAGAAGCTCCAGTCCTTAAAAATACAAAACTCCAATTCATACTATTCAAGGCATTTTAAAATATTATGTTAAAGAACTTAAGTCTATGATAAAAGTGATTCAGTCAACCCAATGAAACATGTACCGGTGGTCTGATTATGCATTCCAAAAAATGTTCTCTAATGATTTCTAATAAAATGTGCACATGATGCAAACTTTGTACAAATGTGGAGCTAATCTTTTCTTGTGTTTATTTTGTAGGAATCCAAGTTTTCACAAACATCTTATTCTTTAATTATAGACATTCTGAAAGTAGCCGTGGCCTCAAATTAAGCATAGAAACCATTCAAATAAATCTGTTACACAAGCTTACATTATTTTAGCATTTGTAAATTTGCTATACAAAATTTATGGACTGCTATGCACATTTTTTGAGTTTGCTATGCAAAAAAAAAATTGAATAGCAGTTTCGCTATGCAAAAATTTTGGACCAAATCACTCCCTGAAACCCCAAGTCTTTAAATGTGACCCGCTCTATCGTAATCAGGAACAAGTCGCTGAGGCCATTCTATGTAATCTGATTATCTGATCTTTGTATTTTTAGGAAGTGTAGTTATCACAGATTACTCTCATGAATGTATTTGATGTAAAAAATGATCAATAAAGATGGAAAAATAGAGGATTTGTGTGAGCCTCCAGTAAGTTTTTGGTCAAGGAAGCAATCCAGTCTTCCGAAAACTGCCCATATTATGAAGATATCTTCAATTAAACATCTCAGAAATAAACACTATGCAGAATCGAGGTCATTTTTTTTAAAGGAAATGGTCATCAAGCACGTACAAGCGTCCCATTATGATAAAGCTCTAGCTTGTATGTACAAGCTTCGTGGTGCACAAAAGGCAGTTTATACATTTGTGCAAAGGGCAGTACATCGGGAGTTTACGACTGTCATTCAACATGAAAAGCGGATAGCGTCACTAACTACTGCAGTAACCTTGGAGAATTTGGAGAAGTTCAAATGGACAAAAGTTATGGAGGAGGTGAACAACAAGATGCCGTTTAGGAGGACAACCCTTTAAGGGAATGTTGCCCTTGGTATCCACATTGATGCAACAAAGCAAGAAAAGTAAACTGTTAGTGTGTTAACAATATTTTTTAATTACAATGATACAACATGGTAACCAAACGTTTAAAACTAAATGACAGGAGTGGTATTTAAGTCGTATTTAATGAAAAATAAGTACTATGACCTAATAACACTTTCAATCAGACAGTATACCAACTTCCATTAACCAATTATTTCCTTCACTCTGAATATCTTTGGATTGCTGTCTACAAATATAATTTCTTAAACAAGTACGCCTATCCCATACATGTAAGTTTGGAATAACACAGGTAAATGTGCTTTTTTACACAGTATTCCTTCAAGTGCATGCACTTAATCTTCAGATTTTTCTCAATGTTTTTGAGTAAATTACTTGTTTTTTTTTTAGGCGTAAATGGATGGCTGCCAGACCGTCTGGCCCACGATGTCACCTGGAACAGAACGGCAAACATAACAGGAGGGGCGGGTAAAAACGTGGCCCTTGATCTTCTGAACGAATTTGAGAACAATCAATTCAAGAGTAAGACCTAAATTACCAAAGAAGCTAAGGAATCAATAGCTATTATATAACTATATAAGATTCTATGTTATCGCATAACATTGTTATCAATTATTGCAGTGAATGGGGGTCATGAATACTGTGGATCGGTTTGCATCCACAAATTGTCATGTTGTTCTTTTTAGATGTTATTTAAAGGAAATTAACGAACATGATTGGTTGTTACTATTTGTAGATACGCTGAAGCTTGCAAGGGGCAACTATACCGACGCACACATTGATCGTGTCAGCCGGATAACTGGGACCCTTGAAACCTCACTCAGAAAGATGTTTACTGAGCAACTGCTTGATCGTTACATGACGAAATCCAACAAAACAAGGGTGTCAAGGCTCGGGGATATAATCAAATGCGTCAAGGCTTTTAAAGACAACCATCTCTTTCACCACATGCCCAGTAGGGCTCATACGTCGTTCCGCTAGTACGACAGATGAAGTCAAAATTTTTTGTTAAAGGAGTACAGCGCCCCAGTTACTGGGTCTAGAGTCAATGTTACTATGCTGCTGCACGCTCACAGCCCTAAGATATACAACTTCTGGCAGGCGGTTGTTGGAGTTGAAATGTGGCATCAAGGGTCTCCATTGAGACTGTTTGATTTGTTTCAACAAATTGGGTTGTGCCAGACCATCACCGTGGCAAGAGCCCATGTTGACACTACTTGCAAATCATACGACAAAGAAATTCTTGACTGGAAAGATGAAGCGGATCGAACCTCATAGCTCTAGAACTCACTACTGTACTACTACGTTTAAAACTAAATGACAGGAGTCGTTTGAGTCATATTTAACCCTAACAGACTAGACCCTTGGGTAGGCATACTGCCCAAATCCTCTGATATCCTTCAGATTAAAGTTGTCATAAACCTTAATTGCCCAAATCCTTCGATATCCTTCAACTTATTGTAAGTATACATTTGCCCAAATCCTTCAAAATCCTTTTGAGACAGAAGTTAGGGAGTCAAAAAAGGTCAAAAAAGCCCAAAACCTTCAGAATCCTATTTTGGCTAAGCTGCATAATACCTAAAACCTTCAAAATCCTCCTATGTAAAAACAGCCCAATAGCCCAAGTCCTGCGAAATCCTATCCAAACAAAAACTC
>JASTWB010000203.1:0-32399 GCA_032158295.1 Pycnopodia helianthoides | reverse complement strand
GGGGGTATTTTTTTACGGTATTTTCCCCTTGCTTGTTTTTTTTTTTTTTTTGGCAACTCGATCAAGTCCTTAAGACATTTTATGATCCGTGTTTTTGCGTTTTCGTGATGTGAGTATATGGAGGTCATTCCTGCAACGACTGAACACAAGTTTACATTCACAAGAAATCGAGAAGAATATTTTTTTTTTTCTCAGCGTTCTAGAGAGGAAAAACTGCTCAGATCGTTATTCAGATTCAGCGTGAGCGGCATAGACAACCAAAACCGCCTGGGTTTTGGGACAATCAGCGGGTGCGACTTCTTTGCGCTGGGAAAAACCCGTTCATCGGAAAAACCACATTGGGGGTTCCTTATGCAAACGCATTTCTACGAGAAATCACAATGTGGCGCAAACCAAAATTTTGTGGGGAAATGGTAGAGAGTAATTACCTTTCCCCATGGCTATAGGGGTCCAGTGTTATATTTGAGGTGAAGAAACAAAAACAACAATCAACTTCATATCCCATATATATTTACTTTTTTAGCCTAACAAGAATAAAATACTCGATCGGTATGGAAAGGGCACAAAATATTTTACAATTACGATTTTAATACAACACGCGTTGACCAAGCTTTGCCTGTGCTTTTTAAGGTTATTTTTGTAAGCGTGTAAACCGTTTCTGAAACGGTCGGTTACTTCGAGTAAACCATTGTTCCATGAAACAAAATTCAAAGTTAAAAAACCTGTTAACACAACCGAGCAATGTGATCGAAAACATTGCATTCTCCACAGCCTTTTGATTTCGCATTTCAAACCTGCAAAGTATACGAGCATTGCGCAGTCAAATTGTTGTGGAAACCCCCCTAGCGTTCGTCGTTTCTTACAAATATTGCTTTAACGCACAGTAGTAATGAAAATTATACAAAAGACTGCAAACCTGTAAAATTTGTCAAACGTTTATCCGAACCGTAACAAATGTAAAAACATTTTACCTGGAAGATCTGTCACTTAAAACCAAAGTAAACAGTTACAGGCTTACGTATAAGCCGCCACATTCACGGTTATTTTTTTGTAAATTAACCGTTTCTTGAAACAGTTGGTGGACCGTGTAAAGCCTGGTTCATACTTCCTGCGAATGCGATTGCGAAGCGAATATTGACGTCAAAACTCTGTTTTCGCTGAGAGAACAATTCGCAAGAGTTGAGCACAGCTCAATCGCTGCGAATTATTTCGTTAACGAATTTTGTGACGTCAATATTACAGCGCAATTGTGATAAAAAAAACATAGTGTGTATTCATTCTTTCATTGCATCCATTTTGACTTTGCGCATTGAACCTGCAAAATAAAACGAGCATGCACAATCAAATTGTTGTGGAGCGGCCCCCTAGCGTTCAAAGTTTCTTACAAATATTGCTGCATGCACAGTTGTATTGAAATAACAAAGACTACAAAACCTGTTAAAATTGGCCTGAAATGATATGTGTGGGTGTTTTAAGGGATATTGGTGCCGTGAAAAATCGAGATCACAGTTATTATTTGTCAGCATTATGAGGCACATTTTGAGTGAAATTTTTCAAAGTTTATCCGAACCGTAACAATGTAAAGGTTTTAACCGGATGATCTGTTAATAAACCGTGGAACCGTCACAGGCTTACGCAGGCCTATGCATTTACAGTTATTTTTTGTCTCTGTCGAAAGCAAAATTTCAAGTAAAAAAAACTGTTTACACAAACACCCCATGTGACCCAAAACACATTGTGTGCTTCATTGCAATTATTTTGTGACTTTGCGCAATCAACCTGCAGAAATAAACGAGCATGCACAATCAATTTTTTTCTGGATTGCCCTCTTACCTTTTGTGTGTTGCTTTTTTTTTCGGGCTGTACTCAAAACACAATAGCGTTTTAAAGTGTAAATGTTTTTTGGCTGGTCAAAATACACTATTTTCAAAACTATATTTTCAAAATAAGTTAATTGTTAATATCCTGATTTACATAAACTGTTTTGAAATGTGAAATACTTTTAATAATTTTTTGTTTCAAAGCCAAAACAACAAATCAAAGGACCGCTACAATTAGCCATAAATTAATCATTAATTGGTGAATTGTGGCACCGTGGCTACAGGTCTTGTTTTTGGTACACATCCAAGTCACCTTTAAGTTACGAGTATTATAAGTTAGTATTATAGATCGCCCACCAAAGCCTACTATGATTCGGACTTACTCGGGTTGTCCAGAAGTAGTTCGTAGTAGATGTCATGGACGAAAATTTTTAATTAATTATTCACGTGGACAGCGGTGTGAATATTTATTTGTTTTTCTTATTCTTTGTTTCTGTCCCAAAATCCATCGCATTTGTAACACGTTTTTTTCTTTAAGCCTAATAAGCCTAATGTTCTCTTGGGTAAATATGAAAAGAGTTAGATCCTATATCAAATTGAAGCCTAGGACTAAAACTTAACTCTGAATGTAACAAATGTTAAAATTTTGATTAATTAGCCACTTTACAGCGAGGTGATATTTAATTAGCCAACCTTGTTCGCACCATATCTCAAAAAGGTATACCCCGATCGTCAAACTTTTTTCAGTTTTAGACGTGTCTGGTATACTGTATGTTTGCCTCCCGCCCTTAAAATTACGGGACGACGTCACAATGACGTCATTTTATTGCGCGTGTTTGTATCTGTTACAAAAAAAAACCAAACAAAGGCCTCTAAAAAAAAAGGTGGACATATTGAAATTGGGTCATATTTCAATAAAGGTATTTAAATTTAGTTTACTTAAAAATCCCACAAAAAAAATTAATTTTAAATTAAAATGCTTTTAAAAACTAAAGAGGTTAAATCCCAGGGCCACTAAAAAAAAATAAACCAAAAAATACATTGTTTTAAACCATCATTTATTAATAAAAAAACGATTAGATTTGGTAATTCTAAAAAAACACCCCACATGGGGTTAAAAAAAACAAAGCTGGGGGTTGCGCGCAATTCAAGGGGGGCAGTTGTGTTGAGATTGGGGGCGTCAAGTGTTTACCCGTTAATCAAAAAAACTTATTACTTTTAAAAAAACAAAAATTTATACCTTCTGGAATAAAAAACCAACCATGTATAAAAGGTCGTTAATGTTTTGTGCTGTCTTGTAAGCTTACAATTTACTCAAATTTGGGAACATTTTTGTTTTTAACCACGGAATGGAACCCCCATCTTTTGAAACTTTACTTTCGGGGTTTCCCAAACAGTGGGGAAGGGATTCAAAAAAACCAATCCAAAAATTAAAAATCATAAAAAAATCTTTTCCTGACCACATGTTCACCAAAAAGTTTGTTAAATGTTTGTGTTGTTATTGTAAGGGTTTACAAAAAAAATAAAAAAAAAACCACTTGAAGACGTTTTATTTAAGAAAAAACGATTTCACCCAAAATTTTTTGGGACTTTCCTTTCCGGGGTCCAAACAGTACGTTTCAAAAAAAAAAAAGGTTATATCCAAAGCTAGATTCTCCTGACCCGCATGTTGCATTTAAAGTTTTTTTCCTATTTCTTTGAAGCCGTCTTAGTAGGCTTAATTGCACATTTGGACTTTTTATTAAAAAAAAGGGCGTGGAACCCACTTTGACCTTTCCTCAGCGGTCCAAAAAAAAAACAGGGAAAACATCCAATTATTTAAAAAAAAATTTTTTCATATATTCTGAAAAAAAAAAAAAAACCAACATGTCATAAAATTCCTATCAAGTGTCTTGTAAAACGGCTTGTGATTTTTTACACTTGAATTTTAATTTCCCCATAAACCTAACATGACCCCATAAAAAAACTTGACCTTTCCTTCCGGTTTTAAACAAACAGGAAGTTAAAAAATTTTTAAAAACAATTCTTGTTCTGGGAACAAAAAGTTCCTGTTCAATGATCAACGGGTCTTCTGGTCGGAAAGTCAGGCTCACTCACTTTTTACAATGTTTGGAGCGTTTTCATCAAAGGTTTAAAAAAAAAAAAAAAAAAACGGAAACAGCTTTTTGTGTTTTGTTTTCAAACAAAAAATCTAATGTTAGTTGGGTTAATTAAATTTGGTGGCAAAACTGGCTGCTATTTGAATAACTTGCCATTTTGAGGTCATTTTTGAAAAAAAAAAAAAAAAACCACTGTATTTCTTATTCTAAGAGCCAGGAAATTTTAAATTTTTTATTATTTTAATTTATTTATTTAAATTTTGGCACATTGAACAGCGGGAAGGGCCTCCAAATAAATAACAGGAATGGAAGAATTAGGAAAAAAAAAACTAGGAAAGAAAAAAAAAATGGTTTTAAGGTGTTTTAGATTGTGGATTAAAAACCCCAAAAATGGGGAAAAAAACCAAAACGCAATAAAAAGGTAGGGATTGAAAAAAAAAAAAAACCATAACCCACATTTCCACAAGGTTTTTTGGGTCTGGTGGAGGGTGAGGATTCGGAACCGGGTTCCACAAGGAGGGTTTGTTTAAAAGGAGGAAAACAAAAAGGAAAAAAAAAACCATGATAGGCCAATCCCTTTCAAAAGAGTACAAAGGTGATGGAGAGGGGCCAACTTCAAATTTTTGTAAATTTAGGCACAAAAACAGGGGGTTGTCACAAAAATAAGATTGTAAAATGGAATTGGTATTAGGGGGGGGGACAAAAAAAAAACTATTATTTTTTTTTGGTGAGGTTGTGGGGTTTTGGGATAAACTCCCCACCCCGAGTCTTATGGCCTAGTAGGAACCAAAAAAAAAAATTTTGCAGGGGGGACCCTGCTTGTTAATAAACTTAATTTGGGTTGAAAATGGTAGGGTCACATGACCATATTTTTAAACCTGGTGTTTAAAAACAGGCCGAAATAAAAAAGGAATAGTGGAGCTGTTTGGGGACCTGTTTGGCATAAGCTCGTTTCAGGTTTCATTTACAAAAAGCCCTACACTGTAAAAAAATGGGGGTTTAGGGATTATAAGCACATTTTTCTAAAATACGCCTCGCATGTACCACTTTTTTAAAAAAACAACGGTTTTAGCCTCCAAAAAAAACATGTTGAGATTGCGGCACTTTCTGTTGACATGTTTTTTTTTTAACCCCCTCAACATGTTTAGGATTTGCGCATTCTTGTTGGTCATGTTTTTACCCTCAACATGTTTAAGATTGCCGCCACTTCTGGTGAACATGTTACCCACCGAGGGGGGGACACAATTTTTAGCCTGTGGGACACGTTTAGAATATAATGTGTTTTAGGGGCTCCAAAAAAAATTAGTTTGAGTTGCTATTCCAATGTTTTAGGGTGCAAAAGGAACAGTTTCAGGAGGGGAAAATGTGCTTTAGTTTTAAAAAAAAAATAAACCCAATCCGTCTCTTTTTTCTTTTAGTAAAGGGAAAAAAGAAAATGGTTGAAAAAAGCTAAGAACCACCTTTTTTAAAATGGCTCTGAAATCTCCTGGTTATGCACCTGTTTTCTTGTAAACAAAATAATAATAAATTAATTAATAAAAAACAAAAAAAAAGGGGGGGGGGACTTTTAATGGGAATTTAAAAAAAAACGGAAAACGGTAATGGTTTTATCAACGCAAGGTTAAATTTTTTTGGGGGTATCAATTTTTTTATTAAAATTTTTTTAAATTTTTCAAAATCAACTTTTTAAATTTTAAAAAAAAAAAAACGAAAAAAAAACGGGTTTTTTGCCTAAAGGGGCCTTTTAAACATACCTTTTTGGGGGGCATTAGGCCCCCCCCCAAAAAAAAATGTTTTTTTTTTTTTCCGGTTTTCCCCGCCCCGACCTTAATTTTAAAAACCCCCCGGGGACCCTAAAGTTTTTTTTTTTTTGGGCTAAAAAAAAAAAAAAAAAAAAAAAAAAAAAAAAAAGGGTGCCCGAGGGGGTGGGGGCCAATTCCCAGTTTTTGCGCAAAAAGGGCCCCAAAATTTTTGAAAAAATTTTTGGGGGGAAAAAAATCTGTTTAATTGCGAAAAAAAAAAATGGAAAAATTTTTTTTTGGGGGGAAAATTTTGGTTTTTGCGCTCCACGGAGGTTTAAAAAAAAAAAAAAAAGGCAAAAAAAAAAAAAAAAAAAACTTTTCCGCCCTGCCGCCCCCTATTTTTTAAAAGGGGGAGAAAATCGGGGAAAAAAAAAACATTTTTTTTTTTTTTGGGGTCAAGAAAAATTTATGGTACATGGGGGGATGGGGGGGCATCAAAATGTTTACAAAAAAGGGGCCAAGAGCCGGGGGATTTTTCCTTTGCGGGGCCACTTTTTTGAAAACAGCTAAGGAAAAAAAATAAAAAAACCCAAATTTAAGTTTTTTAGGTTTTGAATTTTCTGATTTTTTTTCCAACTTTTGATATGAAGAAAAGGGGGGGGGGGGAATTTAAAAAAAGCTTACCCCTTGTTTTGTGAATTTTTTTTTTAATTTTTTTAAAAATTAGGGGACAAAAAATGAAAAAAATTTTTCCCATTGTCTTTGTGTTTTTCCCCCGGGTAAAAAAATGCACATATTTTTTTCCCCAAATTTTTTAAAAAATCTGAAAAAAAGGGGTAAATGGTCTTTAAAAAAAAAAAAAGTTTATTTTGGTAGTATCTTCATTTTTGACAAAAGTTGGGGGGGGAAAAAAGGGGAGGGTAAAAAATCAAAATTGTATAGTATACAAAACAGTGTTTTGGCTTGGGGAGGTGATTAATTGTAGACATAACCCGGGAAAGGGGGCCCCGCCGCCCGTTTTGTCCCAATTAATTGTTTTAGAGTATTTTTTGATGTGTTTTTTTTTTTTTTTACCCATTGGGTTTTAATAATTATTATGTAAAACCATAAAAAAGTGGCTGTCAATTTTATTTTTTGTGGTTTACATAACCATAAAAAAATTTACCAAATCAAAGGCCTTATAAACCATGGTTAATTAAAACCCTTTGGAAAAAAAAACCTGAAAAAGCGTCAACAAAAAAAAAACCCGTGGTTTTTATAAAAAACCTTGCAAAAAACCATAAACAAAAATTAAGCAATCATAAAACATGGGTTTTTTTACAAATTTATGGTTTTTTTTATAAAACCATGAAAAATTTTTCAAGCACTTTCAAAAAATGGTTTTATTAAAAACCTAAAAAAATGGTAAGTATTCATAAAAAAAAACAGGGTTTTTAAAAAAATTATTGTTTTATAAAACCATTTAGCATTTAGGCATCTTTAAAAAAAAAACATGGGTTTATAAATCATGGTTTTATAAACCCATGGAAAAAGTGAAGGCATCTTAAAACATGGTTGATAAACCACAACAATTTAAAAGCATCAATAAAAAACATGGTTTTTAAAAAAACCATGGAAAAAGGCGTGTGTTTTTCACAAAAAATCATGGGTTTTATAAAAACCATTGGAAAAAAAATATTCTTGGTTTATTAAAACCATGATTTGTAAAACCATGTTTTTATGATGTTTTTTAAAATTTTGATGGTTTGTAAAACCATGTTTTATGATGCTTAAATTTTTCATTGTTTATAAACCATGTTTTTTTATGATGCTTAAAATTTTTTATGGTTTATAAAAACCATGTTTGAAGTAAGCTTAGCTTGAAGGTGTTTTAAATTTTTCATGGTTTTTAAAACCAGGGTTTTTATGACGCTTCAGTTTTTCAGGGTTTTTATAAAAACCATGGTTAATCCATGTTATGATGATTCAAATTTTTCATGGTTTATAAAACCATATACTTATAAGCTTTGATTGTTAAATTTTATGGTATGTAAAAACCACAAAAATAAATCGACAGCACTTTCTTTTGGGTTTTTTTTACATCTAAATTATTACAAACAAACCATGGTAAAAAAAAAACAACATCAAAAAATAACGCTAAAACAATTAAAATGACAAACGGCGGCCCCATTACTCTGAGTTGCCCGAAATCCTCTGGTGGGATTTTTTACAGGGATTATCGGTTAAATCCATCCTGAATTGGAATTTATAACCGGGATGTTGCAAAATTCAAATTTAAGGGTCATCATTCCGTGTCAAATCAAAAACCAATATTCTTAAAAATTGGTAAAGGTTACCTTCTCAGACTTGACTAAAAATCCAGTTTCTAATATTTCAATCTATGGGTATAATATGAAACACTAGGCTACACCAAAAAATCCAACCTCCAGTGACCTCCCTTGAGAGGGATGCCCACGCCCACTTTTAAGGGGGCCTTTTAATTTCCGAAACAACTGGTTTAGTTAAAGCTCTTTTTCCCCCATATGTTCATTATAACCCAGAGATTAAAAAATTATAAAAATAATTTTTAGGCCAAATCTGAGAGGTGACCTTGGGTTGATTTTGGACACAGAAATGACCAATACGAAACAATTTCCATAATCAGGGGATTTAATTTTTAAAAATTTAGTCATCAAACACGGAAAAGATTGGTTTATTTTTCAGGGAACTTTTTCGCAGGAATTAGGAAGATTTGGCATCTCTGGATTGGTGTGCACACAAACTTAATTTAGCTCGGCCCCATGAAGAAAAAAAAGAGTGAATTTTGCATGTTCCCTTATTTCACTTACTGTTTCAATTTCAGTTTGTCGATCCACCACAGTTTTCATATCTTTTATTTCAAAATTCTTGAAGTTTGTGGACTTTCAAAAATTTGTTTTTCCTTGTCAGTGAAAAACCCACTCCTGAATGAAGCCGAGGATCTGGTATTGCTTTGGGATATGACAGATCCCAGAACATAATAAAGTAAAACATCAAGAGTAAAAATCATTGCAAGTATACCGTCTTTCCGGCAAGACATTCGATGACCTCTCCCATCAGCCAATATAAACCCGCTGCTAAAGAGGTCGCCTTTCATGTCCGAGAGAAAACACTAGTCGGGGGGGGGGTCTCCTTGCTTTACAGGATGCCCTTGAAGTTTTTGTGCCTGAAAATATATATGAATTCACCGTATTTAATATTTTTATTTTAACAGGTGTACGTTTAAGTTTATCTTTAATTTTTAGTTTTTAAACCATTACACTGATGTGTGAATAAGCACGTATATACTCGTTTACTTTTTTCAAGTCCCTGCTGGAAAAATACACAGGCATAATATACTTTAGTATGAATTCAGACCTTTGGCAAATTTTTTGAGACGATTTTTTGGTGGAGCAAAACAGTTATTGCTGCAGGTCAAAAAACATGCCCAAAAATCCAGTTTTAAAAAAAAAGTGCTTTTTTGCCATGGGAAATAGGCCTCCACACAGATGCAACAACCCAATTTCGAAAGAAAAGAACATTTTGTTGAAAATTTTTTGTTAGTTATATATAAATTGAGAAAAAATGTTCGTTACAAAGGCTGCCTACTCAGGCATATTCCCTACAAGAATGATATTTTTTTTTTTTATAAACATCTGAGAAAAAAAATCAATAAAAAGGAAATCGATCAGAGACAGAGGGGGGGGGGGGGGGGGTAAAGCCTTTCCAAAACTGCAAATACCTTTGTTATAAAAAAAAGGGGTCCATAACAATCAAGAAAAAAACACATATTTTTATATAACCTTTACCTCCACTAAGGTGATGGCATCTGCGTGTTCCTTGCTACTCTTCCCCTGAAGGGACACCTTCTCTTGGAAGGCTTTTTTGTACAGAGTCATAGACATCCTTGTCGCTGTCCACTGGCATCCTAAAACCATGAATAATTGTTTGATTAGTTTCATTCCAATAAAAATTACATAAATAATTTTTTGGTAATGCTAACATGCCCACCAAGGTTTTTTTGCTACATATCAAGTTGAATGTGATGCAAAATGATGCAAAATAAATTGCCAAAAAAAAAAGATCATTTTTAGATTATTGAATAGCAGGTCAGCAATCTAGGTTTGTCGTAAAACATAGTGAATTTGTTGATTTGGTCTCATAAGTTCGTATAACAACAGGCATGCTAACTTTCGAGAGGTAAGATGCTGAGCACAATACGAAATTGCCATGTTTTTTGGAATTTTTTCAGCCCAATTTTGGGCAATCTGAGATACAAGAAAATTGAAATTAGCTGATCCACTGAAAAAACTGCATGGATAAGAAGCAGAAAAACAAAACTTTTCAGACCGCTAACAGACGACCTGTTTAACCGATAACATAACTTATCTTGGCATGCTAGGAAAAGAAATCCCCCCCCCCTCCCCCCCAAAAAAAAAAAAAACCGCACCTGCAAACAAGCAAAGCAAACAAAAACAAAAAACGAAGCCTCAGTCAAAGAAGTACACTCACTTCAATACCCACATTTTTGTCTAGAAATCCTATCATTTGACGGATATTTCTCCCCAAGCGTTTTCTTGGTTTTAAGCTTGTCCCTTGAAGAAGAAAAAAACTCCTGCACAAAACTGCAAAAAAATGTAACAAAAAACAAAATATAATCAGCTGTCCTGAAAGTATCAGGTAAATATTTAAACCACAAAGGTAAACCAACCGCTTTAAATTTAACATCTATTTTTTGGTTTATGTCAAATAAAATAATGATTGATGTAGCAGCAGGGACTTTTAACTTGTGGAGCCAAGTACATTTCACACAAAAGCACCATTGTACACAAAATGTATTAAAAAAATCCAATGTTTTTCTGTGCTAAAATGAAAGTGCTTAAACCTAGTCAGGACCATGAATTTTTTAAAAGAAACAAATTTGTTTTCTTCTTTTTGTATCTTTTTCAGTATTGTACTACTTTGTACATGTACATCATTAAGAAAGTGCACCAACATTGCAAGAGATGGATGATTTTGAGTATTATATATAACTATTACAAAACAAGGTTTTTTTCAGGATGGGAAAATTCTTTGACAATAGTTTTCCCACATCACCATCCTTCAGCCCTTGAATCCACCGTCTTTCTTAGAGTGAAAGGTGTCTCGCTGGATTTTCCTTAGTTTTCGGCTTATCTGGGTTCACCTCATCATTCACATTTTTTCTTCATGGCATCTTTTTTTCTCCTCGTAAACTAGATTGATCACCTGAGTCATGTACACAACCATGATTTAGCAAAAATAGTATAAATAATTTATACACGTACTGTTGCCCCAGGTTTGTATTTTCCCCCGAGGCAGAGATGAGGGCAAAACGGAAATGCTCAAGGGATAAATGACTTTGAACTGATTCTGAATACACCCATGGGTCAACATTTTGTTCCATGTTCTAAAACATAAATAAAAAGTAGCAATCATTCCAAGTACCTTGTTTCAACTCGGTGCCCATTACCGAAAACTTGGAAACCATGGACTTCTACATAAGATTGCATACTGTAGAAAAATGAAAAACAAGACCAACCTATTCACTATTCATCAGCTTTTACCTTCTTGATCTTGAAAGCGCAAGAAACTGAGTTGCTCCTAGATGTTCTGTTTTTTCTTGATTGGCTCTCCTTCAGATCTCCTGTTTTCTTTCTCCCATCTGATGTTTCCTAAGCTTCTGAGATAACTTTTTCATTAAAGTACGACTGCAAATTAAACACATTTAGACCACCATGTCTTTTAGCCAGGAAATGAAAATAAGCATTGGAAATATAAAACTAAATATAAAAACAGGTGCAATTGTTTTATAAGTGCCATTTATATATCTGTTTGATGAGCACTGGTAGTGCATTGCCTCAAATCGCTCATTGCCAACATGGTTTTAGCAATTGTTTTTTGGCTAAATAAACAGCATTTCAGGAAAATTGTGACTTTCCTCTAAATGTTGCCTTGTCTGCTGGTCAACTATACATCAATTATAATCTTGACCACAAACTTTGAGATAAATAATTATATACCATGTTCAGGAGGCTTATTTAGTTTAAATTGACCACTTGTACAGAGCTGCCAAAGTTTGCAATCATGCCAGATTTTTTTTTACAACAATCAGGGAGATATTTTGAATTACATTCAAAATATTATAATAGGGAAAAACAGTTTTCCCATAAATCCAGGGGAGAATTTTTTCAAATTTGTTTCATCAGACAGGACCATGGGAAAGATTGGTTTGATTTTCAGGGAATTTTCTACAGAATAAGGGAGAGTTGGCAGCTTTGCTTGTACTGGAGACCCACAAACCTGCCTGCACATACTTAGTACTAAACCCAGGGATGTTCGCCTTTATGAACCAATGCAGGGGTACATGTTGTACATCAACTGGCCAAAATCAGCATAGTCTCCCACGGTTTTAAGATGTCACGGTGGGCCTAAAAAACGTGATAAGCGGTTTTCTTCAATAAACTTCGACCACTCTTTGTAAAACTTCCTTCTTTTCCAAAAGCATATCAATATGGTCCGAATATCGACGGGGGTGGTTGAATTGCCGAGATGGGATCCAGTTGCTGCTTTAGTGCTTGAAGTTGAAGCTGTTTGCACGTATCTGCTCTGCTGGGGTTGATAGCTACAAAACATGAGATCATAAATAGGCACATAAACTAAAAATAGGCTGGTTATGGTATACTTGTATGGGCATACCATCCCTACAAAAAAAAAAAAATTGTATTACAAAATTTTGTTTCCCTCTTCATTCAGGGTTACAACAGTGCTGTACAAGTTTATTAATAAAAGTAACAGGTTGATATAACAGTACAGAAATGAAAAGGGCCCAAACCAACCTCTTGTGAGGGTTGTTTTTCCACCATCAACATGGATCTGTTTTCACTAGAGTAGTTAACTTCCGAGCAAACACCAATCTTGTCAGGAAACATGTGGAATATGTCTTCCTCTGTCAAGCTGAGGGAGTGCTGTTCCATCAACTTCATTTCTCTGTTGAATGGGAGGTTAAGTTTATATAAACCCACACTTCGTCAACATTTCTGCAGCATTAACATACTTAACCCCAAGTGTTTTCATGAGAAATTTGTGGCCATCTGTAAGAAAAAGGTCTTTTAGCTGCATGGGACAGCATGAAAGGGTGTCCAGTATCTTTTTTAAATACAAAGCTGTTGAAGTGACTTGCAAAGTATTCTACTTCAGATCTGTACAAATTAGATTATTTTTGCATGCTCAACAACAGCAATGCTCCTTGACCCTGAAAAAGTGTTGGCATACATCCATCATCCCATGATGTCATCAAAAAACAGTCCCCAAACCTCGTAAAACCAATCCTTTTCATCTGTAATTCGACGTGTTCCAGCAAAACAGTTCATGAACATCGTTATTTCTGCAGTTTCAGAGCATCTGGGTGTCAGAACTTCAATTGTATTTCATAGTTTGTTCAATGGACAATAGTGGACCCTTTATTAACCTCATCCCCAACATAAAGGTATGTTTTCCGATCTTTTTTACCACTTGCCTGTAGGCTGTTGAAGACCACATTCCAACGCTGATGATAACTCAGCAACTGATTTAGCTATTGCCTTGAAATTTACCGCCATTTGTGACTTTTGAACAGGCCATGTTTTTCCCTTCCATACGCATTGCACCAATGGTGTCTCAATGGACCAAATTGAAGCAGTTGCTTCGGGAAAAATGCAACAGATATGTGCATTTTTTGGCGTAAATGATTTGTCAGGATACAGCTCAATGAAATAAAACCCAAGATAAGTCCGCTTATCAGGTCTGTTAAACGTTTTGTAACGTCCTTTTCTGATGCCCACTGGTGAAAGACACAAGCCCCAATAATTCTGCTGAAAATCGGAATGAAATTTTACCCAATGGGAAGATCCTTCTCTTGGTACCCAATGTGACCAACCATAAATTGGCAGCAACAAATATGAGATTTTTTCATTGAATGCAGCAGTTTTGACGCAAGGTAGAAACTATGTTGCAAATCTTTTGCCTCAATAATTTTGAGGTTTATCATTTTACCTCAGATGACTGTAATTGAAAGTTTTTCAATAATTCTGCCCAGGTCGGAAAACAGAAAAAGTACCCCTCTTGAATCAGGTGAACAAGTAGTAGTTCCTTACCTCTATACGAGCTATTCCCTCAAGGAAGAACATGCATTGGGTCATGTAAAAACATTTTAGTTATTTTGAAACTCAGGCACAGAGAAAAGCAAAAACCTTTGCTGTTTAATGCCATATTGCCTTTGACCAATTAAAAGCTTGGCTTCTCCTTGACAGACCTTCAAGCTCGTTACATCTGTCCCGATGTTCATCTTCATCTCTCCCATCACAATCTTTGTCATAGAAGCGTGTATTTTTAATGCATTGCGAGAAATATCACATGTCCTACATGGTTTCAATGCACCTTCCCACTCCTTCTTTGAATCCTCCAACACTTTGTGCAGCAGGAGTATCACCCAGGAATACTACTAAAAGACCATAATGGAGTACATCACAATCATTAATAGATACATTTTACACCATGATGAAGACTTTCTAAGAGCATTTTTGAAAAATCCTTAAGGAGGGTTTCAGAACCATATCGCTTTATGTATGTCGATTTTGCTACTGCTATCAACTGTATCACAGACAGTTTTACTGCGGAATTCTGGGGGAATGTTTGAGCAAACACAATAGTAAAAAAAACACAGAGCTTGTGCCTCCTGGTATGGGAACCAAAATTTGGGTTTACAAGTTTCAAATTCATCAGTAATAAAACAGCAAACTGCAGGGCCCCAGGATGTTTCATTCAAAAAAAACTTGCTGTTTTTGCAGGAAGACACCATCTTTCACATCAGTCATCAGCCTTTCTGAAAACAAAAAACGGGCCTCTTTTAAGACATGCCTGTACTTTCTGGCATTGAGAGCAGTGACTTCAGATTTTCAAGAAATGGTACAAAGTAAACCATAATCAGTTTTTTCTTTTGACAATTTGTAGCTCCCTTTGTGGTTTTTTTTACGGGCTAAAAATGATCTCCCATAAACGACAGCTTTCAGGCATAACTGACCCCAAGATGTTGTTTCATATACTTTTCTCTCTTGTAATGGGGAAAATCAAGCTCTGCAAAAGCTGTGTCAGCATCAAGGAGATGATTTAAAATCATGAAGTTGTCTGTGGTTCCAACATTTCCTTCAAAAGCATTTGAATCGATTTCTGGTACAATTCCCTTACACTCAGGATCACCTCCTTCTATAAGCTGAGTTTTACTCATGCCATGTGCAGCTTTGAGCTTCAAAAGAAAAAGCTGCTTCAGATTTTAGTTTGTGTCCAAACTCACTGCATTCATCAAACCATGTCATCCCTGTCAGAGTCATCACTGACATCACCTCCTACAGACACATGTTTCTTCTTTTCATAATTGTGGATTTTCGCTTTACACATGGATTTTATAAGTATTGTACTTTTCTGAAAGAGGCCCCCACAAACCTTTTTGCGCCACAATGAGCAATAAATGTTTGGGGCATTTTCCTGTGCCGGCGCACTATGTGCTGTAAAATGTTTCTGTGTACTTGAGGTAAAAGTATGGACCACATGCTGCAATGCTGAGAAGTGGGCCATTATATAAAAACAGTTTTTAAATGTTGCTCCCACAGTCCAAAAGAAAAAACACTACTGCTGGGTACCTGAAAATATATAGAAAAACCATGCGGTGCCTGAAGTTTAGTCATTTATAAAAAGCATACACAAGGGCTTGAATTTCAAGAGGAAAACATCCTTTTGACTAGATTGGAGTTTTTTTGTTTACTAGACCAGTCACAATGAAAAACAGCTTTAAATTTAAACTGTTTTTGATTTGAACAAGTACTAAGGGATTATTATTTTTATCTTATTTGTTGGTGTGGTGTATGTCATGTATATATATTATAATTTGAGTTTCAAATGCAGATGAAGTTCTCTGCTTCAAGTTTAGATAATAAGAGGATGCATCTCTCGGCAAACAAGTTTAGTATTCAATTCAAAAAACACAAAAACAACCAGACTGGTTTGGCCCCCAACTCCGAAAATTTACAGTTTAATTAAACTAGGGGTTACCCTTTTTTTCGCAAAAATTGTCTTGCCGCAACAAGAATGAAACTTTTGAAATACCACGGGTTTGTAAATCTTGCAATCAATAAATTACTTTTGCCAAGAAAAAAAAAATTGCATTAATAAGTAATAACACTTACGTCTTATCACTCCCAAGGGATGCATCCGATAGGTTTTTTGTTTGCTCAGCCCACTCAAGGACATCCCTCACTGTGGAAATCATTATTTATCTCCCATATCAAAAAGCTGAAAGTAAAAAAATAAAAGCACTGATTTGAGTAGATTTAACATGATTACTCTTTTTTAAACAATGTTTGAAAATGCATGTATGTATTCCTCGTTAATAGACTGTGAAATAGGATCCATTTCACTTTCAAATGAGAAGTTCACAAATAGCAACCCAAAAATTAATCATTACAAAAAAACTCATCCTGTTTTTCACACACCGAGTATGAAAAATCTGGAATGGGGGAAATTAAGTAAGGACTAGACTTACATTATTTAATTTACATTTTATTTTCAGAAAGGGAAGGCCGGCCGTAATCCAAAATAATTTTGGGAAAAAATGTCACACTCACATGGGTGGAATGTTGGACCAAAATCATTATACCTAATATGTTTAGGGGTCCTATAGTGGAAAAAACCCAAATAAGGCCCCCCCCCCCCCCAAAAAAAAAAAAAAAAAAAGCTGTCCCAATTTCCTTTAACATTTTAGAAAACTGACACACGAAAATTTGATATTTTTTTGCAAAACAAAAATATATAAAAATAATATATATAAAAAATCCATACCTTACCACTACCATAGTACCCAGTGCCTCAAAAACCCATACAATAAAAGAAAAAAAAACAAATATATAAAATAAAAACCTTTAATTTATTGTGCGGCCCCCCAAAGCCAGCTTTAAGCTCTTTAAAAACTCACAATAACTTTGTTTCTTAATTCAAAAGCCATCCACTAAAAAACTACAGTCCAAGGCAAAACAAAAGCAGTGGCAGTGCTGAGGGAATGATGTTGCCCACGGGACTCAGCGTTGTTTTAAGTTCCAATGCAACAACATAAAAAAAAAAACAGTGTTAAAATTTGGGAATGTTTTTTAAAAAAACCCCACGTGACTGGAGAGCCACGGTGTGAAACATATTTGAAAAAAAAAAAAAAAAAATTACTGTTTTAAAAAAAAAACAATAAATTTTCATAGGAAAAAAGCCACAGGCAGAGGAACAACAATGTAACATATGCCACACAAACGTTGATAATGGAAAATTTAAACCGTGTTTTTCCCCCCGCATCCGGGGAAAATTTGTGTAAAAGGTTTTTAAGATCCAAGGCTTTTTTCCCAAAAACCAGCCAATCGAAAGGCAGTAACTTAAAAGGCCAATCAATGAAAAAAACAAAAAAACATTTAAACAGGCACGCTCAGAGAAATCAGCCAATCCCAATGCGGGATACTGTTACAGGAAACTCATGGTTAAAGCTTCCTGCACAAAAACTTTTTTTGGCGGGGAACGGTGTTTTGTTTCGCCTCATAAAACAAAATTTTTTTCAAATTTCGGGATAAAAAGTAAATTTGGTTAGTGGCGGCGTGATTTCATAAAAATCAAAATAAAAAAATAATCAAGCTTCCACCCAAATTCAACATTGAAACGTGGTCAGTTTTTTTTTTTGGATAGAAGAGGGATCCGGACGATGCCATCGTTGGTCCGACATGTCGATACAAAAAACCCTAAACAACCGCCGCTGGGGGCCCATAATGGTACATGTAAAAAACGTTATCAGTTTAATTTAACGTAAAAAACCGTAATGCTCAAAGCTACGCCCGGGCCGGCTTGCTATGGGCTTTTAGCGCTGGGTGTTAAAAAGTTTAAAACTAAAGACATGCCAACGCCCGTTAATTATAAACCTTTTCATAAAAACCTACAACGGGGGACTAATAAACCTATCTACGTCATTCTAATGAAGTCTTTTTTAAACGGAAAATACTTTACCAAAAAAAAATGCAAAAAAAATTGTTGTTTTTTTCTTCTGGGCGCTGTAAAGCAGTGTGAAAGTCCCGTCGGGTTTTTTCCAGCCAGCGAGAGGAAAATGGGGTTTTGGGTGGCCCTGCCTGGGGTGGGGGATGTTTTGGGGGGACGTGTTTTGGGGTTACGCTCAGGTCAGCCCCCGCAAAATCGATTGATTTAAATGGGTAATTTTTTTATGGGAGTAGTTTTTTAGAATTTTTTTTTTGGATCACGAGCCCCAAAGGGGTGGGGGGGAAACGTGTTTTCTTGGGGGCCCCTGTTTTTGTTCTCGAAATGATTTTTAATTAGAAAAAAAAAACCCAAACTAACTAAGCCAATAAGCGTTTAAAACATTAAAATAAAATTTGTTTGAATCTTAAAGACGTTCATTCTTTAATCTGGGCCCCAATCATAGGAACATTTTTATCAAGCAAAAAATTTTTTTTTTGCTTTATCGTTTTTTTTTTTTTTAAAAAAGGGCCCCCAGGTGTTTGTATCAACAAAAGCCTATAGTAGGCAAAATTGTAGGCCTTGGCCCCAAAAGTTTAAATTGAAACGTTTGGGTATGACACAAAAAAAACGCAAAAATTAAAACGGGTTTTTAAAATACTTTCGCATTTTTGTTTTAAAAAAAAGTAAAAATTTACCCTACAACACTTGCGTCCCAACTTGCTTACCCCGGTTGTTTTTAGCTTCAAAAATTGATGTGAAAAAATACATTCTTGGGGAATGTAGGGGGGAATTTTTGGCCTTTTTTTTAAAATGATAAAAAGTTTCTATTCCTGGGAAAAAAAAAAATCGCCAAAATTTGGCGTCCAGCTTTTTTGGACACGTGAGATAATCCAATTTAGCTTTACAAAAAAATTAATTTCTTAACACGTTGGGGCGTGAAGCACATTTCGAAAAGTGTTTTTTAAAAAATCAAACTTTTTACTTCCAAACAAGCCCCAACCCCTGGGGTCCAACATTTAGTTGTTGAAAATTTTTAAAAAAGTACCCCTTTTTTGTTTCAAAATATTTTGGGTAAACTGTTTTACTGTGAAAATGTTTTTTATTGTTTTTAAAAATTTTAAAAAAAATTCACTTTTAAACAAGCACAACAAAAATCTCAACACGTTTTAGCTTGTTGACATGGTTTTTAAAAAAGATACCCGTTTTTAGCTTTCAAAAAAAAAGGGTTTTTTTTTTTTTGGGGGTTTTTTTGGGGGGCCCCCCAAATTTTTGGGGTTTTTTTTTTTAAAAGGAACCCCCCCCCCAAAAAAAAAAAAAATTTTTTTTTTGGGCCCCTTTTTTCCCCCCAAAAAAAAAATTTTTAAAAAAAATTTTTTTTTTTTTTTTTTTTCCCCCCCAAAAAGGGGGAAAAAAATTACCCTTTTCCCCCCCTTAAAATTTTTTTTAAAACCCCCCCAAAAAAAAATTTTTTTAAAAAACCCAAAAATTTTAAAAAAAATTTTTTTTTAAAAAAAAAAAAAACCCCCCTTTTTGGGTTTTTTTTTGGGGGGAAAAAAAATTTTTTTTTCCTTTTTAAAAATTTTTTTTCCCCAAAAAATTTTTTTCCCCCCAAAAAAACCCCCCTTTTTTTCCCAAAAAAACCCCAAACCCCCCCCGGGGGGAAAATCCTTTTTTTTAAAAAAAAAAAAAAAACCCCTTTCAAACCCCCCCCGGGGGGCCCCCCCCCCCCCTTTTTTTTTTTTTTTTTCCCCCTTTAAAAATTTAAAAAAACCCTTTTAAAAAAAAAAAGGCCCTTGGAATTTTTCCCCCCACCCCCCCAAAAAAAAACCCCCCCAACCCCCCCCGCCCCCTTAAAAGAAAAACCCAAACCCCCCCTTTTTCCCCAAAAAAAATTTTTTTTTTTGGGGGAAAAAACCTAAAAAAAAACCCCCCAAAAAAAACCCCCAAAAAAAAAAATTTTTTTTAATTTTTTAAAAAAACCCCCCCCAAAAAAAAAGGGTTTTTTTTTTAAAAAAACTTTTTTTTTTTTTTTCCCCAAATTTAAAAATTTTTTTAAAACCCAAACCCCAAAAAAATTTTGGGGGGGGAAAAAAAAAAAAAAAAACCCCCCAAAAAAACCCCCCAAAATTTTTAAAAAGGGGGGGAACCCCCCCAAAAAAAACCCCCCCCCTTTTTTTTTTAAACCGAAACCCTTTTAAAAAAAAAAAATTTATTTTTTTCCCAAAAAAAACCCCCGGGGTAAAAAATTTTTAAAATTTTTAAAAAAATTTTTAAAAACCCCCCCCCCCCAAAAAGGGTTTTTAAAAATTTTTTTACGCCCCCCAAAACCAACCCCCAAAATTTTTTTTTTTTTTTGGGGGTTTAAAAAAAAAATTTTAAAAAAAAAACCCCCTTTTTCCCCTTTTTTTTTAAAAAAAATTTTCCCCCCCCCCCAATTTTTTTTTTTTTTTTTTCCCCCCCCCCTTTTTTTTTAAAAAAAAAAACCCCAAACCCCCTTTTTGGGGGAAAAAAAAATTTTTTTTTTTTTTAAAAAAAAACCCCCCAAAATTTTCCCCCAAAAACCCCCCCCCAAAAAAAATTTTCCTTTCCCCTTTTCCCCCAAAAAATTTTGGGGTTTTTGGGGGGGGGGGGGGGGGCCCCCCCCAATTTTCCCCTTTTTTTTTTTTTCCCCCCCCTTAAAAAATTTTTTCCCCGGTTTTTTAAAAAAATTTTTTTAAAAAAAACCCCCCCGGGGCCCCCCCAAAATTTTTAAAAATTTTTCCCCCTTTCCCCTTTTTTTTTTAAAAAAAAATTTTTCCCCCCCCCCCTTTTCCGGAAATTTTTTGGGTTTTTTTTTTTTTTTTTTCCCCCCCAAAAAAAAATTTTGGGGGCCCCCACCCCCCCCCCGGCCCCAAAAAAAAATTTTTTTTTTTGGGGGGAAAATTTTTTTTCCCCCAAAAAATTTTTTAAAAAAAAAAAATTTTTTTTTGGGCCCCTTTTTTTCCCCCTTTTTTTTCCCCCCCCGCCCCCCCTTAAAAAAAAAAAAATTTTTTTAAAAAATTTTAAAAAAATTTTTTTTTTTTTTAAAAATCCCCCCCCCAAAAAGGGGTCTTTTTTTTCCCCCCAACCCCCCCCCCGGGGCCCCCTTTTTTTTTGGGGGGGAAAATTTTCCCCCGGGGGGATATTTTTTTTTTTTTTCCCCAAACCAAATTTTTTTTTCCCCCCCCAAAAAAAAAAAATTTCCCCTTTTTTTTGGGAAAAGGGGCCCCCTTTTTAAAAAAACCCAAAAACCCCCCCCCCAAAAAAATTTTCCCCCGGGCCCGGGAAAAAAACCCCCCTTTTTTTCCCTTTTTTTTCCCCCCAAAAAAATTTTTTAAAAAAAAACCCCCAAAAAAAAAAGGGAAAACCCCCAAAAAACCCCCCCCCGGGGGGGAAAAAATTTTGCCCCCCCCCAAAGGGGCCCCCGGGTTTTTTAAAAAACCCCCCCCCTTTTTTTTTTAAAAAATTTTTTTTTTTTTTTTAAAAAAAAAACCCCCCCCAAAAAAAAAAAAAACCCCCAAAAAAAAAAAAAAAATTTTTTTTTTTTTCCCCCCCCGGGGCCCCCCCCCCCCCCCCCCCCCCCCAAAAAACCCCCTTTTTTTTTTTGCCCCCTTTTAAAAAAATTTTTGGGCCAAAAAATTTTTCCCCTTTTAAAAAAAAAAAATTTCCCAAATTTTTTTTTCCCCCCAAAAAATTTTTTGGGGGGGCCCCCCCCCCCCCCCCCCCCCAGGGTTTTTTTTTTTAAACCCCCCAAAAAAAAAAAAAGGGCCCCCCTTTTTTTCAAAATTTTTTCCCCCCCCCCAAAAACCCCCGGGTTTTTTTTTTTTTTTTTTCCCCCCCCCCCAAAAAAAAATTTTTTTTTTTTTTCCCCCCCCCTTTTTTTAAAAATTTTTTTTTTTTTTTTTGGGAAAAAAAAAAATTTTTAAAGGCCCCCAAAAAAAAAAAATTTCCCAAACCCCCCCCCCTTTTTTGGGGTTCCCCGGGGGGGGCCCCCCCCTTTTTTTTCCCCCCCCTTTTTTTTCCCCCAAATTTTTTTTTTTCCCGGTTAAAAAAATTTTTTTAAAAAACCCTTCCCCCCCCCCCCCCCCCCAAAAAAAAAAAATTTTTTTTTTTTTTTCCCCCCCTTTTTTTTTTTTCCCCCCCCGGGGTTTTTCCCCCCCCCCCAAAAAACCTTTTTTTTTTTTTCCCCCCCCCCCCCAAAAAACCTTTTTTTTCCCCCCCCCAAAAAAAAAATTTCCGGGGGGAAAAATTTTTTTAAAAAAAAAAAAACCCCCCAAAAAAAACCCAATTTTTTTTTCCCCCCCCTTTTTTTTTTTTTTTGTTTTCCCCCCTTTAAAAAAAAATTTAAAAATTTTTTTAAAAAAGGGGTTTTTTAAAAAAACCCCAACCCCCCCCATTTTCCCAAAAAACCCCCCCGGGGGGGTTTTGGAATTTTTCCTTTTCCCAAAAAAAAAAGGGGTTTTTTTTTTTGGTTTTTTTTTTCCCCCCCCCCCCTTTAAAAACCCCCTTTTTTTTGGCCCCCCCCGAAATTTTTTTTGGGTTTTTTTTTTCCCCAAAAAATTAAAAAAAGGGAAAAAAAACCCCCAAAAATGCCCCCCCCCTTTTTTTTTTTCCCCCCCAAAAAAATTTGGGGGGCCCCCCAAAAAAATTTTTCCCCAAAAAAAAACCCCCCCCCCCAAAAAAAAAATTTTTTTTTTTTTTGGGGAAACCCCCCCCCAAAAAAAATTTCCCCCGGGTTTTTTCCCCCTTTTCCCCCCCCCCCCCGGGGGGTTTTTTTTCTTTTCCCCCAAACCCCCCCCCCAAAATTTTTTTTTTTTCCCCCCCCCGGGGGGGGGCCAAAAAAAAAAAAATTTTTTCCCCCAACCAAAAAAAAAAACCCCAAAAAAACCCCCTTTTTTTTTCCCCCTTTTTTTTTTTTGGGGAAAAAAAAAAAAACCCCCCAATTGGGCCCCAAAAAAAAAAAGGGTTTTTTAAAAATTAAATTTTTTTTTTTAAAAAAAAAAAAAAAGGGGAAAACCCCTTTTCCCCAAAAAATTTTTTTTGGGGGGTTTTTTTTCCCGGAAATTTTTTTTTCCCCCCCCCCCAAAAAAAACCCCCCCCCGGGGAAAAAGGAAATTTTTTTTCCGGGAAAAAACCCCCCCCCAAAATTTTTTTTTCCCCCCCCCCCCAAAAAAAAAAAAGGGAACCCCCTTTTTTTTCCCCCCAAAAAAAACCCCTCGAAAAAAATTTTTTTCCCCCCCGGGGGGAAAAACCCCCCCCAAAAAAAAATTTTTTTTTCCCTTTTTTAAAAAAAAAAAAAAAATTTTTAAAATTTTTAAATTTTTTAAAAAAAAAAGGGCCCCCCCCCCAAACCCAAAAAACCCAACTTTGGGGGAAAACCCCCCCCCCCCCCCGGGAAAAAATTTTTTTTGGGGGAAACCCCCAAAAAGGGGGGGGGGTTTTCCCCCTTTAAACTTTTTTTTTTTTGCCCCCTTTTAAAAAAAAAAAAAAAAATTTTTTTTCCCCCCAAAAATTTTTGCCCCCCCAAAAAAAAACCCCCCTTTTGGGGGCCAACCCCTTTTTGGGGGCCCCCCCCCCCCGGCCCCAAAAAATTTAAAAACCCCCCCCAAATTTTTTTTTTGGGGGAAACTTTTTTTAAAAAAAAAAAATTTTTGGAAAAAACCCCCCCAAAAAAAAAAAAAACCCCCCCCCAAAATTTCCGGGGGGGGTTTTTTTTTTTATCCCCCCCCCTTTTTTCCCCCCCTTTCGGGGAAAATCAATTTTGGAAAAAATTTAAAAATTTTTTTTTTCCCCCAAAAAAAAATTTTTTTGGGGGGATTTTTTAAAAATTCCCCAAAAAGGGAAACCCCCCAAAAAAACCCCCCCAATTTTTTTTTTTTTTTGGGGGGCCCAAACCCCCCCCCCCCCCAAAAAAAAAAGGTTTTTTGGGGCCCCCCCCCCCTTTTACCTATTTTTCCCCTTTTTTTTTTTTTTCCCCCAAAAATTTTTTTTCCCCCTTTTTTAAAAAAAAGGGGGGGGTTTTTTTAAAAAAAACCCCCTTTTTCCCCCCCCGGGTTTTCCCCCCCGGGGAAAAATTTTTTCCCCCCCCTTTTCCCCCCCCCAAAAGGGTTTTTTAAAAAATTTTAAAAAAAAATTTTTTAAAAAGGGGTTTTTTTTAAAAAAAAAAAAAGGGCCCCAAAAAAAAAAAAAAACCCCCTTTTTTTGGGGGGAACCCCCCGGGGGGGGGTTTTTTTTAAAAAAAAACCCCCCCAAAAAATTTCCCCCCCAAAAAAAAAATTTTTTTTTTTTTTTGGCCAAACCCCCCTTTAAAAAAAAAAAAAAATTCCCCCGGGGAAAAAAATTTTTTTTTTCCCCCTTTTTCCGGGAAAAAAACCCCCCCTTTCCCCTTTTTAAAAAAATTTTTTTCCCCCCCCCCCCCCTTTTTTTTTTTTCCCCTTTAAAAAAAAAAAAAAATTTTTTTTTTTTTAAAAAAAAAAAGGGGCCCCCCCCCCCCAAAAAATTTTTCCGGGGCCCCCCCCCAAAAATTGGCCCCCATTTAAAACCCTTTTTTTTTCCCCCCCCCCTTTTAAAAATTTTAAAATTTTTTAAAAAAAAAAATTTGGGAAAATTTTTTTTTTTTTCCCCCCCCCCCCCCCTTTTTTTTTTTTTTTCAAGGAATTTTTTTTTTTTTCCCCCCCAAAAAAAATTTTTTTTTTTTAAAAAAATTTTAAACCCCCCTTTTTTTTTTTTTTTTTTTTTTCCCCCCCAAAAATTTTTGGGGGGCCCCCAAAAATTTTAAAAAAAACCCAACCCCCTTTTCCCCTTTTTTTTTCCCCCTTTTTTTGGGGGCCCCCCCGGGCCCCCAAAAAAAATTTTAATTTTTTTAAAGGTTTTTTTTTGGGGGTTTTTTTTAAAAAAAAATTTTCCCCCCGGGCCCCCCCCCCGGGGAAAAATTTAAACAAATTTTTTTTTTTCCCCCTTTTTTTTTTTTTTGGAAAAGGGCCCGGGTTTAAAAAATTTTTTTAAAAAACCCCCCCCCAAAATTTTTTTTTTTTTCCCCCCCCCAAAAAAAATTTTTTTGGGGGGGTTTTTTTAAAAAAAACCCCCCCCCCCCCCCAAAAATTTTTTTTAAAAAACCCCCCCCCCCCCTTTTGGGGGTTTTTCCCAAAAAACCCCCCCCAAAATTTTGGGGGCCCCCCCCCGGGGGGGGGGGTTTTTTGTTTTTTTTTCCCCCCCCCGGGCCTTTTTTTTGGGTTTTTTTCCCCAAAAAAAAGGGCCCCTTTTAAAACTTTTTTTCCCTCCCCTTTTAAAAAATTTTTTTTTCCCCCCCCAAAAAAAAATTTTAAAAAAAAAACCCCCCCTTTTTTAAAAATTTAAAAAAAAATTTTTCCCCCCCCCCCAAAAAAAACCCCCCATTTTTTGGGGGCCCCCCAAAAATTTCCCCGGTTTTCCCCCAAGGTTTTAACCCAAATCCCCCCCCCTTTTTTGGGTTTTTTTTTTTTTTTTTGGGGGAAAAAAAAAAAAACCCCCCCCCAAAAACCCCCCCAAAAAAACCCCGGGGGGGGGTTTTTTAAAAATTTTTTTTTCCCCAAAAAAAGGGCCCCCCTTTTTGGGGGGGTTTTTCCCGCCCGGGCCCCCCCCAAAAAAAAAATTTTTTTTTTTTTTTGGGAAAAATTTTAAAAATGGGGGCCCAGAAAAAATTTCCCCCAAAAAAATTTCCCCCCCCAAAAAATTGCCCCCCCCCTTTTTTCCCGGGTTTTCCCCCCCTTTTTTGGGGCCCCCCCCCCCCAAAAAAACCCCCCCCCTTTTTAAAAAATTTTTTGGCTTTTTCCCCCCCAAAAAAAAAAAAAAATTTTTTAAAAAATTTTGGGCCCCTTTTTTTGGGGGAATTTTTTTTAAAAAAAAAAAAAGGGGGTTTTGTTTTTGGGGGTTTTTTTTTTTTCCCCCAAAAAAATTTTTTTGGGGGCCCCGTTTAAAAAAATTTTTCCCGTCCCCGAAAAATTTTTTTTTTCCCCCCCCCAAAAAAAAAATTTTTTTTTTTTCCCCCCCCCCAAAAATTCACAACCCCCCCCCCCCCCCTTTTTTTTTTTTTTGGGGTTTTCCCCCCCCCCAAAATTTTTTTTGGGCCCCCCCCCCCCCCCCCCCTTTTTTTTTGGGGGAAAAAATTGGAATTTTTTTTCCCCCCCCCCCCCCCCCCCGGGGGGGTTTTTTTCCCTTTTTTTTTTTTTTCCCCCCCCAAAAAAAAAACCCCCAAAAAAAATTTTTTTTAAAATTTTTTTTTCCCAAAAAAAAAACCCCCCAAAACCCCAATTTTTTTTTTTTTTTTAAAACCCAAAAAAAAAAAAAAAAAAACCCCCCCCCCCCCCCCAAAAAACCCCCCCAAAAAAGGGGGGCCCCCCCTTTTTTGGGGTTTTTTTCCCCCCCCCCCCAAAAAGGGGGGGTTTTTTTTTAAACCTTTTTCCCCCCCCCCCTTTAACCCCAAAAATTTAAAAAAAAAAAAAAAAAACCCCCCCCCCCGGGGGGAAAAATTTCCCCAAAAAACCAATTTTTTAATTTTTTTTTCCCCCAAAACGGGGGTTTTCCCCCCCTTTTTTAAAATAAAAAACCCCCCCCAAAAGGGTTTTTTAAAAAATTTTTTTTTTTTCCCGCCCCTTTAAAAAAAAAAAAACCCCCCTTTTTCCCTTTTTTTTTTTTGGGGGGGGAAAACCCCCCCCCCTTTTTTTCCCCGATTTTTTGGGGGGTTTTTTTTTCCCCCTTTTTTTTTTAAAACCCAAATTTTTTTTTTTTCCCCCCTTTTTTTTCCCCCCCCCCCCCCCTTTTTTTTTTTTTGGGGGAAAAAATCCCCCCCCCCGGGGGTTTGGGTTTTTTTTAAAAAAGGGGTTTTTTTTTTTCCCAAAAAAGGGGGGGGCCCCCCCCTTTTTAAAAAATTTTTTTTTTTAACCCCCCCCTTTTTTTTTTTTTTCCCCCCCCCCAAAAAAAAAAAAAAGGGGCCCCCTTTAAAAATTTTAAAAACCCCAAACCCCCCCCTTTTCCCCTTTTTTTCCCCCCCCCCGGGGGGGCCCCCCCCCCCCCCCCGGGAATTTTTAAAGGGGTTTTTTAAAAAGGGGTTTTTTAAAACCCCCCTTTTTTTTAAAAACCAAACCCCCCCAAAACCAAAAAAAATTTAAATTGGGGGGGGTTTTTTTAAAAAAAATTTTTCCCCAAAAAACCCCCCCCGGGGGGGGGAAAAAAATTTTTTTTTTTAAAAAACCCCCAAAAAATTTTTTTTTTTCCCCCCCCCTTTTTTTAAAAAAAATTTCCCCCTTTTAAAATTTCCCCAAAAAAATTTTGGGGGAAAAATCCCCCCCCCAAAGGGGGCCCCCGGGGGGAAAAAAAAATTTAAAAAAGGCCCCCCCCCTTTTTTTTTAAAAACCCCCCCCCCTTTTTTTTCCCGGGAAAATTTTTTTAAATTTTTTTAAAAAAAAAGCCTTTTTTCCCCCCCCCCCCCCCTTTTTTCCCTTTAAAAAGGGGGGAAAATTGGGGTTTTTTTCCCCCAAAAAAAAAACCCCCCCCCTTTTTTTAAAAATTTTTTTTTTGGGGCCCCCCTTTTTTTTTTTTTTTAAAAAAATTTTTTTCCCCCAAAAACCCCTTTCAAAAAAAAAAAAAAAAACCCCCCCCTTTTTTCCCCCCGGGGAATTTTTTTTGGGGGGGCCCCCCCCCGGGGCCCCCCTTGGGAAATTTAAAAAAAAGGGGCCCCCCCTTTTTTTAAATATTTTTTTTTTTTTAAAAAAAAGGGGGCCCCCCCCCCCAAAAAAGGCCCCCCCCCCCCCTTTTTAAACCCCCCTTTTTTTTAAAAAACCCAAAAAATTTTTAAAAATTTTTTCCCCCCCCCAAAAAAAAGGGGGGGTTTTGGGTTTACCCTTCCCCCCCCAAAAACCCTTTTTTCCCCCCTTTTTTTTTAAAAAAAAAAAATTTTAAAAAAAATTTTAAAAAAAAAAAAACCCCCCCCAAAAAAACCCTTTTGGAAAAACCCCCTTTTTTTTTTTGGTTTTTTTTTTGGGAAAAACCCCCCGGGTTTCCCCCGGCCCAAAAAAATTTTTTTCCCCGGTTTCCCCCTAAAAAATTTTGGGGGTTTTTTTCCCCAAAAAAACCCTTTTCCCCCCCAAAAAAAACCCCCCCCCCCCCCCCAAAAAAAAAAATTTTTTTTTCCCCCCAAAAGGGAAAATTTTGGGGAAATTTTCCCCCCTTTTTTTCCCAAAATTTTTTTTTTTTTTTCCCCCCCAAAACCCCCAAAAAAAAAAAAGGGGGCCCCCCTTTTAAAATTTCCCCCCAAAAAAAAAAAAAAGGGCCCCCCTTTTTCCCCTTTTTTTTTTTGGGGGCCCCCCCCCCTTCCCAAGTTTTTTTAAATTTTTTCCCCCCCCCCCCCCCCCAAAAAAATTTTTTTTTTTTAAAAAAAATTTTCCCCCCCCCCCCTTTTTCCCAAAAAACCCAAAAAAAGGGGGGTTTTTTTTTTTCCTTTTTTCCCCCCCCCCCCCCCGGGTTTTTTTTGGGGGTTTTTAAAAACCCTTTGGTTTTTTTAACCCGTTTTTTTTTTTTCCCCCCCCCAAAAAAAAAAGGGCCCCAAAAAATTTTTTTAAAAAAAAAAAGGAACCCCCCAAAAAAACCCCCCCTTTTTTTTTCCCCCAAAAAGGGCCCCCCCCCCCCCCCAAATTTAATTTTTTTTTTAATTTTTTTTCCCCCTTTTTTTTTTTTGGGGGGGAAAATTTCCCCCCCCCCCCCCAAAAAAAGGGCCCCCGGGGTTTTTTTTTTTTTAAAAGGGCCCCCTTTTTTTCCCCCCAAAAAAAACCCCCAAAATTTTAAAAAAAACCCTTTTTGGGCCCCCCAAAAATTTTTTTTTTTTTTTTTTAAAAAAAAAAAAATTTTTGGGTTTTTTAAAAAAAAAAAAAAAACCCCCCCCCCCTTTTTTTTGGGTTTTTTTTTTCCCTCGGGAACCCCCCCCCTTTTTTCCCCCAAAGGAAAAACCCCGCCCCTTTTTTTCCCCCCTTTTTTAAAAAATTTTTTTTTGGGGAAAAACCCCTCCCCCCCCCCCCCCAAAAAAAATTGGGGGTTTTTTTAAATTGGGGGTTTTTTTTAAAAAAAAAAATTTTTTTGGGGGGGGAAAAAATATTTTTTTTGGGGGGTTTTTTTTTCCCCCCAAACTTTTTTTTTTTGGCCCCCCAAAATTAAAAATTTTTTTTTTTTTTTTTTCCCCCCCCCCAAAAATGCCCCCCGGGAACCTTTTTTTTTTTTCCCCCCCCCCCCCCCCTTGCCCCCCCCCTTTTTTTTTTTTTAAAAAAAAAATTTTTTTCCCCCAAAAAAAAAAAAATTTTTTTTTGGGGCCCAAAAAAAAAAAAAAAACCCCCCAAAAAACCCCCCAAAATTTGCCTTTTTTTTTTCCCCCCTTTTTTTTCCCCCCCCCCCCCCCCCCGGGGGTTTCCCGGGGTTTTTTAAAAATTCCCCCTTTCCCCCACCCCCCTTTTTAATTTTTTTTTTTTTCCCCAAAAAAATTTTTTAAAAAACCCCCTTAAAATTAAAAAAAAAAAAAAAAGGGGGGGTTTTTTTTCCCCCCGGGGCCCCCCCCGGGATTTTTTCCCCAGGGTTTTTTAACCCCCCCCCCTTTTTAAATTTTTTTTTTTTTTTTTGGGGAAAAAACCAAAAAAAAACCCCCCCCCCCAAAAACCCTTTTTTTTTTTTGGGGGGGGCCCCCCCCCCCAAAAAACCCCCTTTTTGGGGAATTTTTTTCCGTTTTTCCAGGGTTTTTTCCCCCTTTTTTTTTTTGGCCCCCCCAAAAAAAATTTTTGGGGGCCCCCCCCCCCCCAAAAAAAAAAAAACCCCCCCCAAAAATTTGGCCCTTTTTGGGGTTTTTTTTTTTCCCCACCCCCCCCCTTTTTAAAAAAAATTTTTTTTTTTTTTTGGGGGGGAAAAAAATTTTTTTTGGGGGGAAAAAAAAATTTTTTAAAAAAAAAAAAAGGGCCCAAAGGCCAATTTTTTTCCTTTTTTGGCCTTTTTTTTAAAAAAAAGGGGGGTTCCCCCCCCCCAAAAAACCCCAAAAACCCCCCCGGGGGGAAAAAACCCCCCCCCTTTTTTTTTTTTCCCCCCTTTAAAAAAAAAAACCCCCCTTTTAAAAAACCCCAAAAAAAAAAAAAAAAAAAAAGGGGGGAAAAAAAAAAACCCCCCCAAAAAAAAGGGGGGCCCCCCTTTTTTTTAATTTCCCCCCCCTTCCTTTTAAAAATTTTTTTTTGGGGGCCCGGGAAAAAACCCCCGAAAAAAAAAAATTTTTTTTTTGGGGTTTTTTTTAAATTTTGGGGCCCTTTTTTTTCCAAAAGAAAAAGGGGGGCCCCGGGGAAACCCAAAAAAACCTTTAAAAACCGGAAAAAAATTTTTTTTTTTTAAAAAACCCCCCCCCAAAAAAAAAAATTTTTTAAACCCAAACAAATTTTTCCCAAATATCCAAAAACGAAAACCCTCCCCAAAAAGCCCCCCATTTCCCCCTGCGATCACTTTTTGCGGCACCTCCCCCGATGCTCCCCCCTTTAAAAATTTTTCAAGCCGCAAACTCTCTTTACCTAGGATATATTGATTTTTTCGGGACAAAATCGGACGTCACCAAAATCCCCGCAAAAAAAGCCACAATTGCCGGGTTTTTGGGGAAAGGGCCCCCTTTTTTTCCCCCCACACGAAAAAGTGTCTCGGGATATCTAATCTACCGTTCTGCACCGTCAATTCAACTTTTTTTTTTTGACCCGCCATTAAAAAAGTTATAAGGTAGTACCCTTATCAATATTCACAAAAATCGAACCTCGCCAAACCCCATCTGCGATCATTTGCGGGCCTCCCCCGATCTGCCATTAATTTCAATCCGCAACTCTCTTATCCTAGATATATTGACTTTCGGACAAAATCGGACGTCCCATCTCGCAAAAAGCTCACAATTGCCAGGGTTCGAATTGGCCTTTTCCCACACGAAAATGTCTTCGGATATCTAATCTACCGTCTGCACCGCAATTCAATTTTTTTTTGACCCCCATAAAAAGTTAAGTAGTACCCTTATCATATTCCAAAAATCGAACCTCGCCAAAATGCCCCATTCTGCGATCACTTTTTGCGGGCACCTCCCGATGCGCCCATGTAATTTCAAGTCCGCACTCTCTATCCTAGATATTTGAGCTTTTTCGGACAAAATCGTGACTCACCATCTCCAAAAGCTCACAATTGCCAGGGTTTTCGAATTGCCTTTCCCACACAAGTGTCTTCGGATATCAATCTACCGTTCTGCACCGTCAATTCAACTTTTTTTTGACCCCCATTAAAATTCAGTCCCAACTCTTACCAGATATATAGCTTTTTCGGGAAAAACGGAGTCACATCCGCAAAGCTCACATTCCAGTTCGATGCTTTTCCCACAAAGTGTCTCGGATCTATCTACCTCTGCACGTCAATCAACTTTTTTTTTGACCCCCATTAAAATAGTAGTCCTACATTCACAAAACGAACCTCGCCAATGCCCATTCTGCATCACTTTGCGGCACCCCATGCTGCCCTGTAATTCAGTCCCACCCTACCTAGAATTTACTTTCGGACAAAATCGGACGTCACCCTCGCAAAAACCACAATCAGTTTTCGATTGCTTTCCACACAAAAGGTCTCGGGATATCTAACTACCGTCGCACGTCATTCAACTTTTTTTTGACCCCCATAAAAAGTTAAGTAGTCCAAAAGCCTTTTCGGGACAAACTACCCCACTGCAAAAAGTCAAATTCCAGGTTCGAATTGCCTATTTTCCGACAAATGTCTGGGGTCAATCTCGCTAGCCTCAATTCACTTTTTTATTGCCTTAAAAGAAAGTGTCCTTGGAATATCAATCACCTCGCCAAAATCCTTTCTTTTTTTGGCACCCCCATTGCCCATGTTAATTTCAAGTCCCAATCCTTATCCAGAAATGGCTTTTTCGACAAATCGCCTCACCATGCAAAATTTTCAATGCCGTTTTCGAATTGGCCTTTTTCCACAAAAGTGCCACTCTAACTATACCTGACGTAATTCAACTTTTTTTTTTTACCCGCATTAAAGTTTGGATACCTTATTCACACGAACCTCCCAAACCTTTTCGCATATTTTGGGACCTCCATTCCCATGAATCAACGCATTCTTCCGGATATTGACTTCGACAATGTACTCACCGCAACTTCAAATTCGTTTTATTGCCTTTTCCACAAAAAGTTTCGGAACTATCATTTCACAATTCCTTTTCAAACACGCCTAAATTATGACACTTTTTCGCACCCCAATGCCCATTATTTCAAGTCGCACTCTCTATCCTAGGATATATTAGCTTTTCGGAAAAATCGTGACGTCACCATCTCGCAAAAAGCTCACAATTGCCAGGGTTTTCGGAATTGGCCTTTTTCCCACACGAAAAGTGTCTTCGGGGATATCTAATCTACCGTTCTGCACCGTCAATTCACTTTTTTTTTTTGACCCGCCTTAAAAAAGTTATAAGGTAGTACCCTTATCAATATTCACAAAAAATCGAACCTTGCCAAAATGCCCCTTTCTGCGATCACTTTTTGCGGGCACCTCCCCGATGCTGCCCATGTAATTTTCAAGTCCGCAACTCTCTTATCCAAGGATATATTGAGCTTTTTCGGGACAAAATCGTGACGTCACCACTCGCA
>JASTWB010000202.1:0-32486 GCA_032158295.1 Pycnopodia helianthoides | reverse complement strand
TAAAGTTTTTCCCCAATTGGTATATTACCATAAACCCTCAGACTTTGAAATTTCATATTTTTTTTAACTAATAAAATTGAAAGTTTAATTAGGCCCGCATTTAAAAAAAAAAAATTTTTAAAGTAAAAAAAAAAGGTTTAAAGCTTGACGTATTGTTTATATTTTTATCCGGGTGGGGAAGTAAATTTTAAAAAAAGGGAAATCCCATCACCCATCGGGGAAAAATTGTCCCTGCCCTGACCCCATTGAGCCCCCCCGGGGGTGAAAGTAGGGGCGTCGGCCTTGCCCTATCAATGGTCGCAGAAGATGATAGGGGGGAGGGGTGGGAGAAGACAGAGAGAAAAAGGGTTGATGGGGAGTGTGGGGGGTTTAAGGGTTGTGGATTAAATTTTAAACAGTTGATCCCCGAGGTACCCTGTTTTTTGGTGGAAAGGGGGGGGGGGGGAAGGGTTTGTAAAGGGGGTGGGGGTCAAAATTTTGGGAAAGGGGGGGGCGTGGGGGGTCCCACCCTTTTAATGTTTTGGAATTTAAAAGTTACCCTCCCTTTTATTTAGCATGTTTATCAGCATATCCCCGGCCCCGGGCCCCTTTGGGGTTTGTGAGATTTGGAAATTTTGGGTTTTTGGGGGGGAGGGGGGGGGGCTGGGAAAAAAAAAAATTTGGGGGGGGGGGGGACGCCCCCAATCCCGGTTTTTGCCCCATTTGAGTTTATTTCCCTTTTGTTATTCTTATGCGAGTAAAGGGGCCCAGAGTCTTTGTGCCAGTGGCGTGGAAGTGGTTTGGGCCCTAGATCGAAATTTTTGCAGTAAGTTCTATTTGGAAGGGGAGAAATTAGACCCCCCAAATTTTAAAAGGGGGCAAGTGTTTTTGGGTTTCAAATTTAAAATTTGTGAGTTCCATCAAAAAAAGCCAATTATCAGGAGTTCAAGGTTGAAATGAAAAAAAAAAATTTAAATTAAACCAAAGAAAATGCTTTTTTTAGCAGGTAGTGGCTAATAAAGACAGAACTCAAAATTTTTCTTGGTGTAAGAATGGGACTCAAAATCAAATTTTATAAAAAACAAAATTTCCCATCAAATCAAAAATTAAAAAATTAAAGGAGTTTAAAAGTTAGAATGAAAAAAACCCCAAAGAGATAAATGTTTTTCTAGCAGTTGAATAAAGCATGCCTCAAAAAATTTGATAAAGGGTCAAAAAAGAAATAAAAAAGGGAAAATTTAAAAAAAAAGTGAAAACTGTGTGTGGAGTTTTTTTTTAAATGGGCAGGGGTGAGAGCCCGTGCCAAATTCAGAGTGGCAAAAAGATGCAAAATGGGGAAAACATTTTAATTGGAAAAAAATTCCCATCCCGTAGACTAGTTAAGTCATATAAAATATTAACCCTTGTTGCATTTATAAAATAAAAAAATTTTTTGTTTTTTAAAGAAATCAAAAAATTAACTTAAAAAATTTTTTAAACCCCCATAAGAGAAAATTAAAATAAAATTTGTAGATTAAAATTTTTTAAAGGAGTTTTTTAAAAGGTTTTTTTTTTTGGGGGTGGAGTAATTTTTCTTTTTTGACGTGGGATCGGTGGTTAAAATAGCAAGGGGGGCCCATTTAGTCTGAACCCCTTTTTTATGGCGGGGGTGTGTTATTGAGCTGAATCCCGAGAAAGGGGGGGATTTTAAAAGGGGCAGGGGGAGTTTTTGGGGGGGGGGGGGGGGGATTTATTTTAAAAATTATTTCTTAATTTAGAAATAATTTTGGAAAGGGAAAAACTTATTATTCCAATTTAAATTCCCCCCCTAAGGGGTTTTTTTCAAATTTGATCGAGCCAAAGGGCTGATTGCACATGGTTATGTATCCACTTATTTAATTTTGGGTGGGTCGTGAGGATTTAGTTTGGGACTCCTGGGAAAACCCAAAAAAAGTGTGTAAAAAAACCCGTTAGTCCCAAATAAATTTTAAATATTTTTCAAAGGTTTTGCATTTTGGTGTTGGGGAAAAGGGGACCCCTTAGAGGTAAAAAAAAGGTTTTAGTATTTGATTTTTGGCTGCTTTGGTTTTTTAGCAGGTGGAATAAAAAAGAGGTTGGGGTTGTTGTATTTTGGCCCTTTGGGGGCCCTTTAAAAAATTTACGAAATTTAAAATTTTCCAAGGAAGTGCCCCTTTTCCCCCTAAAAAGGCCCTTTCCCCCAAAAATTTAAAATGACACAATATTGTAAATGCGTGAAAAAAATTGTTATTGTTTCTTTTTTTAATTGGGTTAAAGTTCTTTTCCAAATTTTTAGGTTTCCTTTTTTTCGATTTGGAAAGACTGTGGTTATGGACAGTAAATTTTCCCCTGGATACAGGGAGAATGTATAGTTTGTGAAGTTTTTTTTGAAATCCACATTCCCTTTTTAAATTAGGTAAGTTCCAAAGATTTTTTAAAAAAAATTTTAAAAATTAAATTTTGGCAAAATTCGAAATAGACAACAAGGGGGAAAATGAGGGTAAAATTTGTAAGATTTTTTGGGGAAAAAAAGATAAATTTTTTGGCGGGGGCTTGGAAATCCCACCCCCAGATTAAAAGGGGTAAGGTCAGGGGGCGGTCAGTCAGTTTGTTCGACCCAAAAAAAAATTTTGGATTTAAAATTTTTTTGTTCTTTCTTAATTGTTGGGCGGTCAGGGGCGGTTTGGGTCGGTTTGGGTGGTAGGTATCAGGTCGGTAGGTCAGTTATGACAGAAAGGCAGTTAGTGGGTCCAGTTGTTCCAGCCCTTTGTTTCTTTTGGTGCCGGGGTTTTAGGGGAGTAGAGTTGATTTTTGTTTTTGTTTTGGGAATTGAATTTAAAAAACATTGAAATAATTTTGAAAAAAAAAAAAAATTTTAAAAATTGTTTAATTTTTGTTTTATTGATCAAACGTACCTTCCCCCAGGTATGGTATAAAAATTTGGGCCCAAAGAAAATTTAACCCAAAAATATTTGGGGACCCTAAAGCTTTTTGAAAAATTTTTAGCATTTTTTGTCCCTTTTTAAAAATTTCTTTTTAAAAAAAACGTTTCAAATTTTTGGTTTTTAAAAAATTCAAAAAGTTTTTAACTTTTAAAAAAAATAAAAAAAAAACATTACCCAAAAAAGTGGGATCGATTACACGAATGGTATTTCTGTTGGGGAAAACACCCCCGGTGTGGACGACATTTTCCCTAGTCAACCCCTTTTGGCAGAGGGTAAATGTTTAAGGGAAAAATTTTGGTCGAGGATTGTAAATTTGCATTGGAGGATTTGGGTGTTTCCCCCGTTGGCCCCGAAGCCCTGAACCACAAAAAAGGGGAAAAGGGACAGTTAGGAAATTTGGTTGGGGTTTATGGAGGAGGGGAAATTTTAAAGTCTTGGATGATTGGGAATTTAAAAGAGGGGGGGGGGTTTTTTGTGTGAAAAATGGGTTTAAAAGTTGGAAGGTTTGAATTTTTAATTATTATTTTATTGTTTCCTCCCCAAAATTTTAATAAATTAAACGGGGAAAAGAAAAATAAAATAGGTGTGGAGAAAAGGGGGGGCTAGGGTTTAAAATGCACCTTTCCCCTTTAACCCGTTGCCAATAAATTATTTCTAAAAAAGTTTAGTGGGAAACCCCCAAAAGGAAAATTTAAGAACCCCTAAACGTTAAAAAAAAATTAAATGTAGGGGTTGTTTTAAGGGAAAAAAATGTTTGGGTGCTTTTTAAAAAAAGAAATAGTTGTTAAGAATGGTTATCGATGGGCAATGGTTCCCGGCAGGAGTTATGGAGAAAAAAAACACTTGACATGTGCAAAAAGGATTTTTGAATGAAACCAAAAATTTTGGGTTGGTTGTTTTTGAAAAAATTACAATTGTGATAAAAAAGGAACAAAAACCAGGGGGAAAAGGGTTTTTTGGGAAGTGTGGATTTATTTTGAATGTTTGTTTCCTAAAACATGTTTTTGGGGGAAATCATTTTTAAATTGTTTTTCAAAAAATATTTAAAGTGTGAATTGGATTTTAATCAGTTTTAAAATTTTTTTTGGCGGAAAACACCTGTAAAAAAATATCTACTTGGTGTAGATTTGTTTTTTTAGAAAAATTGCTTGCTATTTTTTTCTATCCCGGGAGTGGGGGTTTTTTTCCTTCTTTTTCTGAAAAGAACTTTTAAGCTTTTAAAAATCCTGGGGGGGGGTAGGAAAAATCCCCGGGAAATTACAAATTTGGGTTGTGGATCGGGGGGGATTTCGAAATTAACCCCACTCCCGGGGAAAGGGGAGGATTGTTATTTTTTTTCAGAAAAATTAAATTAAAAAATTTGTTTAAAGTAATTTTGCCAAAAATTGTTTAAAAATTTTCCCATTTTAAGAACTTTTTAAAAAAATAACTTGTTTTTAATTGAAATGTTTAAGAAATTTGTGCTTTTGAAATGTAAAATTAGAATCCTTTTGTTAGGGGAAAATTTTTTCCCCGGTTGGTTGGAGTTTTAATTTTTAAAAAAATTTAGAATAAAACCAAACCGACCTAAGGGGAGATGTATGTGGGAAGGAAATGGAACAAAGATAACGTATCCCCCGGTCATTTTAAATTTTATTTTCCTAAATTCCTTAAAAAAACCTTACCGTAAATTTTTGTAAAAATTTATAATTTGGTTTTGGAAAAAGGACTTAAATAAATTTTAATTAACAAATTCTAAAACCCTTTTCAAAAAGAACACCCCCCAAATTTCCCCCCCCAAAAAAAATTTTTCCTTTTTTTAAATTTTTTTTTAAAATTTAACAAAAAACCCCACAAAATTTTTTAAATTAAAACTCTATAAATCAACCAAATTTTTTCCAAAACCCAATTTTTTTTCCCCCCTTTAAAAAACCCCATAAACCCTTTAAAAACCCCAAATACAAAAAAACACCCCCTTTCCCAATTTAAAAAACCCCCTTTTTCCTTTTTTCCAGGGTTTTAGGTTTTGCCCAATTCCCAAAAAAAGACCCCCTCCTTCCCCCCGGTAAATATCCCAGTCCATACTTTTTTTTTTAAAATTTATTGGTCTAAACTTAACCAAATTAAAAAAAACCTAAACCATAACATAATTAAAAAACCAAAACCCCTCTTTTTTTTTAAAAAACCCACAATTTTCCCAACCCCCCAAGGAAAAAAATTTAAAAACAAATTAAAAAATTTTACAAAATTTTTTAACCCTTTTTTCCCAAAAAACCCCAAAAAATTCCCCCTTAACTTTAAAAAATTTTTTCCCCTTAAAAAAACCAAAAATTTTTAAAAAATTATTTTGGGTTTTAAAATTTTCCCACTTAAAAAAATTCCAAATTTTAAAAACCCCTTTCCAAATCCTCAAATAAAACATTTTAAACCCCCATTTTTAAAACTTTTTTAAATTTTAAAAAAAAAAAATCCTTTTTTTCCCCCCACCCAAAAACAAATTAAAAAACCCAAAACCAAAAACCCAAAAATTTTTAAAACTTTATTTCCCCAAAAATTTAACCCCTTCCAAAAAAATAAAATTTTTATTTTTAAAAAATTTATTTAAATTTCATTTTAAAAAACAAAATTTTTTCCCTTTTTTATATTATCCACCCCCCCCCAAATTTAAAAAAAATAAAAAAAAAATTTTCCTTTTTTTTTTTTTTCCAAATAACCCTTAAACCCTTTTTTCCCTAAAAAAAACCCAATTTTCCCTTTTTTAAATCCAAAATTACAAATTAAAACCAACCCTTAAAAAATTATTAAAAATTTTGTTTTTTAAAAATTTTAAAAAAGGGTTTGGGCATTCTAACCCCAACATGCCCCCCTTCCCAACCCCATGTTTCCCTTTTTAAAACCCCCCAGGGTTCATTTGTAAGGGTTTTAAGGGGGAAACCAATAACCAGCCCCCCTCCCCAACCCCGCATTTCATGGGGCCCGGGTTTGATGGGGCAGGGGGTTTCCCCCTCCCCTTTCCCCTTCCAAAAAAAGGCCAGGGAATGGGGCAAGGGTTTAAAGCGGGCCCAAAGGGCCCCCTAAACCCCTTAAAATATCTTCTTTTGTATGCATGTTATAGGGAAAGGGGTTAGTTCATGTTTTTTCCCAAAGGGGTTCTGAGGGGCCCTTGGGACTCAAGGCCCCCCTCCCCTTTTCCCCCTTTCTTTTCTTTTATCCCAAACGGGGTTGTGGGCGGGTTGGTTTGGGCCCTGGGATGTCCATTCTTCTTTGGGGGTATATTTCGGGGGAAGGGTTCTTTGGTTGTCGTTTTGGGGTTTTTCCCCTCCTTTTCTTTGGGGGGTTCTGGTGGGTTGGGGAAGTGTTTTTTTTGGGGGTTAAAAGGGGTTTAAGGGTTTTGGGCCCTGGGATGGGATGAAAAGCCCCTTGGGTTAAATCCCCTTTTTGTTAATAGGGAAGGGTTTTAAAGGTGGGAAAATGGGTTGAACCCCCTGCCCATCCCTTTTTTTTTTATAGGGTTAAGGTTTTGAGTTTGGGTTTTGGGATTAAGCCCCCAATGCCTTTTTCCCTTTTTTTATGGGTAAGGGTTTGAGGGGGCAGGGGCTAACCCCCTTTGTAATCCCCTCTCTTTTTTTTATTAGGGAAAAGGGTTTTCAGAGTGGGGTGGATGAAGCCCCCCCTTGTAATACCCCTTTTGGGTTAAAGGTTTAGGGTTCTGGAAGGGTACCCAAAACCCCCTGCTTTTTATTTAATCTTCATTTTCCCTTGGGGTTCCTTAACCCCCAAATTTGTAAGCCTTCCCATTTGTGAAAGCAAAAAGGAAAATTTACCCCGTAACGTTAAAACGTTTTGGATTTTGCAGGGGCAAAAAATATTTTTAAAGGCCGTTTTTCGGGAAATAACCCAGTTTTCTAATAAATGTCCCCGGTTTGGGTTTTTTTTGTTTTTGGGTTTTAAAAAATTTTTCGGAACCCCCTTGGGAAACCCGGAGATGATGCTGTGGAAAGGATTTGACCATTATAGTCAAACCCCATGGGGGCAAAAATATGGGGATGATTTTCCTAGTGGAGGGTAAGTTTATAAAAGAGAATTTAGAGGGGCCTTTCCGTAATGGGGATGGAAGGGCAACCAAACCCCCTGCCCCCCTTCTATTAAAAAATTTTATTTTTTAAACAAAAAAAGGTTTATAGTTTGGCTGGGGTTTGTTTTCTTAAATTTAAGTATTTTTAAAAAAAAATTTTTAAACTTAATTTTTTTTTTAAATTTTTTTTGAAGGGGGTTAACATAATTCAAAAGGGCCCGAATGGTTCTTTAAGGGGGAAGGCTTAACAAATTTTTTTGGCTGCGCCAAATAAATGTCAAAATTTGGTGTAAAAAGGGTTCCCCCCCCCCAGTTTCGGATGAATGATGGGATACCCTTTAGGAGTGGGGAAGAGAGAATGAATTTTTCCCTTTTTAATGAAGCAGTTGGGGTAAAGGGGAAAAAGTGCCATGCCGGTTAAACCCCAATTAATGTGAAAACACCAGAATGGGTTTCAGTGAATATCCCGCCCCAGACTCTTTCTTCAGAAAGACTAAAAAAAAAAAGAACGGTATGTGCTGCAATGGTTTCCTGCTAAATTTTTGTTATAATTAACCCTTTTTAAAAACGGGCCCCAGGTTTAAAGGATTGGACATGTTGGTATTTACCCCAAAGTTTGTTGCATAAAAAACTTGGGAGCTTTTAAATAGTTTTAAAAATTGGGGGTGAAAACGGCTCCCTGAAGTAACGTGTTTTGGGGAAAGAAAAAATTTTTTTAATTGTTTTGGGGGCCCCCAGGTGAGGTTTTAAAAATAACCCACTGAAAGACAAAATTTGGGTGTGAAGGGTTTTTTTTTAAATTTTTATCTCCCCTGGGAAAACCTTGATTTCAAATTTTAAAGGGTTTTTGTTATTTTGTGTAGGGTTGAGAAAAAACCCCGGGGAAAAAGATGGTTTTGAAAATTTAAACCGGTTTGTCCGGGGTTTTAAGTCTATTTAAAATTTGGGAGCTGCATGATTGTTTCAAAGATTTAAAAATGTGGGTTTTTCCCTTCGTAGCGCTGATTTAAAAGTGAATGCATGTTTTGAACTTGATTAATTTTTTTTTATTGTGTAGGTGAACTTTTTGGAATGGTGCCAGTCAAAAGGGCCCCCCCAAAAATCTTGAAGTTTTGTACCCAAGGGCCCTTAAGGGAACCTTTTAAAAAGGGGAGGCCCTTTAAATTTGTTGGCAATTTTTTTTTAAAAATTTGTATCCCCTAAAAAGGGGAGGAAAAATAGTTCCCAATTTTACAAGATGTGGGTGGTTTGGGGGTTAAATTTAAAATATTTTTTAGATAATTTTTTTGTGTCGGGGATTTTTTTTTCTTGAAAAATTTAAACCTTCTTAAAAAGTTCATTAAAAAAACCAAATTTTTTAAATTTAAATTGTTAAATGTATTTTTTTGATTAAATTTTTTTTTGGAATAGTTTCTTTTTGCTTGTTATGCAGTTCCATATTTTTTTTTTTTCTTTAATATATATGGAACAAGGGAAAAATGAGTTTTTAAAATTTAATTTAAAGTTTTAAAAAAGGTTTTTAACGATTTTTGAAAATTTTTTAAAAATTTCCCTTTTGATGGGTCCTCATGAGGTCACCAAATCCTCAGCCTTTTTTGGGTTTTCTTTGCCTGGGGAGGGCGTGTTTGAGGCCCCGTTAAATTAGCAAGTATTCGTAAATTTAAAAATAAACTTTACGCAAATTGTTTAGATTTTTTGTTTTTTTTGATGGGCGAAGGGGTACGCGTATGTTGAAAAACCGCCCGTCCCCGGAAGAAATTGGGCCCTCAAACCTGTTCGATGTATTTTTTTTGCTGATGAGGGAGGTAGGATTTTTAAAACTATCCCTTATAAAAAAAAAATTGAGGATTTAAACCCCTTAGCCCAAAAGCCCTTTTTCCCACTACCAAAAAACCTTTTGAATTTGGTTTTTGAGTTGTTGGTAAGGATTGAATTGTTTGGGTTTGGCAAGGGTTAACTAAAATTGGGAAATTCCCCTGACTAAAGAAGTGTTGTTGCCCATGGTTTGAGGGAAAGTATTGTATTAAGCGCCCCAGTTTGGGGCAAGCCGGGGTAATTGTCCCATACACATTTTTAAAAAAAGGGTTTGGGTGTTCGTTTCTTTAAAAATACAAAAGGGGGCCCCAGGGTGCCCAAAGAATGTGTTAAAATTGAAAAAATTGTTTATTTTTAAAAAGGGTTTTTGGGGGTTTAACTGCGTTGGTCAAGTAACGGTGGGGTGTTGCAGGATAAGCCTGTCGAAGGGGCTGGGACTTGTAAAAGGGGGAAAAGGGAAAGGTTTTTCCGGGTCTTTTCCCGTAGAGGTAAGCTTCCCGAAAAACCCCAAATAGGTTCGTTTTTTTCAGGATTTTAATTTTGGTGCGAGAAGATACCCCTTCCTTTTTTAAATTTTTTTTCCTTAAAGGGGGGAATTTTTTCCCAGAAAATTTGTAAAAGCCCCAGTACCCTCACTTTTGTATAAACCTATGCATAAAAAACCCAATTTGGAAAAAGTTTGGGGTAAATTTGGTCATGAAGTTCCCAAGAAATAAGAAAAGAAAAAAAAACCCTTTTTGCAAAAAAAATTGGGGTGTTTTCCCTTTCCCTGGTTAAGGGCCGGGCCCCTTTCTCAGTTTTAAATATTTTAGTGAGAAATTCCTTTCCAAAAAAACTTCAGAGGGAGTGTTTTTGCAATTTTTTAATCTATCAGAGTTTCCCGGTGTTCCCCAATTTAAATTTGATGGTTTTTTAATTTTTGGAGTACAAAAAGAATCCATGCATGGCTTAAACAAAATAAAAATAAAAAAAATTAAAAAAAAATAATGGACCCTTTTTTGGGTTTGGTGCCTGGGTGTCGAAATATACAAAGGGATAGCAGTTTCTTGGAAGAACCAAACCAAAAAAACCCCTTGTATAACCTCTGTGATGAATCACCCCGAAAGCATTTGCAGTATGCTTTTCCAAAAGGGAAAATTGTGGCATCTCTGATTGGAAAAAATTTGGACAAAGGGTAAAAACAGGTTTAAGAAATGAAAAATTTTTTAAAAAGGAAAAGGTAAAAATTAAAAAAAAGGGTTTAAAAAAAGAGAAAAATTAAAGATTTTTTAAAATTTTAAAAAGGTTTGGGAAATTGCAATTTTTCTCATTTTGCCCTTTTTCTACTTCAAATGATTTTTTGGATGATTTGTGTAAAAAAATAGAAACCCCTGCCCCAATTATGGATTCAACAAATAAAGGGGTTACTCTCAAAATAACCCTTGTTTTCCCGGGGGTTTTTAATTTTTAAAAAAGGTCTCCCCTAAAAACCCCTTATCTTCTGAATTTAAAACTAAATGGCTGGATATGCAAATAAAAATTTTTAAAGGGGGGGTTTTCCTTTAAGTAAACACTCCAAAAATGAATGCCCAAAAAAAACCCCTTATTTGGTAAGAAGACTGCAGCTGTTGATAATGTAAAATTTAATTTTGAAAACAGCCCTTTTAAAAGGGTTTATGTGGTTTTTAGAAAAAAGGGATTCAAAAATTTAATTGGGGAAAGTTTATCCCTTGTTTGATATTAAATTATGGTTTATTTTTTGGTGGAAAAAACCGCTTTTTTCAGGGTTATCTCGAAACTTTCCAAATTTTAAAATAAAAATTTGAAGGTTTGTTTCTTGAATTATTAATTTTTTATAGGAAATTAAAAACAATGGGATGGTTTCCCAAAAAACCAAAAAGTTTACTTTCCCTTTGAAAGGGCATCTCAATACACTACATCCTAAAACTTTTTTTTTTATATTATTGCAGAAAGCGTGGGCAAAACCATTTCCCCGCAGGCCGCCATAAGAGGGGGGAAGTGAGGAGGGTTTCGACCCTTGGATCAAATGGGGGGGACGCCCGGAGCGGAGCGGAGCATTTTTTCTTTGGAGACGTCACCACGGTTATCCCCGGGAGAAGCCGGGGGAGGTTAAAGTATCTCGTAAGCGGGTCGCGGTAAAATAGGAAATTAAAGGGGCGGGTTTTTAAAGACGCTGGACACCTTTGGAAATTGTCAACCCCCCGTCTTCCCCCAATTGGGTTGTTTTCCCCAAATAACCCCCAAAAAAACCCAAAATTTGGGGAAAAAATTTAAATTTTGGTGTCGAATTGGGTAAAAAATTGGGAAGAAAAAACACCTTGTCAAAGAAGAAGTGTGTTTTCCCGGAGGGCTTGGTTTGGAGACTCACGTTTGGGGTTTTAAAATCTAATTCAAATATTTTATTTCTTTTTAAAAAAACTAGTTACTTCGGGAGCCTTTTTCTCCAATTTTTTTTATACTATAAAAGCTCCCCATTGCTCTTTCCTAAGTAAGTTTTTATGCAAAACCATTTTTTGGGGAGTTCCAAATGTGTAGTGCTTTAAAACGGTGGGGTCATTTATAGATTTTTTTTTTTTTGTAAAGAAATGTGTTTATAGGCAAAAATACAAAGAAAGATAAAAATTAAAAGTACACTTGGGAAAGTTTTTTGGAATATTTTTGTCTATAACTTGTGAAAAAACGCAAAAGAGTGTCAGGGTATTTTCAAAAAGGGAAGTCGATCATCCGTTAGGGGGGGGTGGAGGGGGGTCCCAACCGCATTTGGACGCAGTTGGCGGGGGAAAACCCTTCAGAAATTAAAAAACGTTTTAAACTTGAATTGTTTTTTGGGCAGTTTTATCCAGACCCAATTTATCCCCCGCGAAGTTGTTTAAAATTTAGATGGCAGAGGAAAGAAATTTTTGCTAGATTATTGTTTAAAATTTAGAAAACGGCGGGGAAAATTTTGATGAAAAAAAAATTTGTTTTTTTTTTTAAATTGTTTTGGCAGTAGTTTTTAGCACACAATTATCAGAAAAGTAAATTTTTCCCCCACGGTGTAAAATAAATATACTTTTGGATATCCCTTAAGCCCCCAAAACCAAAACTTTTTTTTGGTTAACCAGAAAGAATTCAGAATTTGATGTGTTTTTAAAGAAAAACCGTGAACCTGAAAGAAGAAGAATTTCTAAAGAAGCCCCCGACCCTACCCCCCCCCCCTTTTAAAAAAAAAAAAAAAAAAAAAAAAATTTTTTTTTTCCTTAAAAAAAAATAAATTTTAAAAAAAAAAAAAAATTTTTCCCTCCCCCCCGGGGCCCCTGCCTTGGGGCCCCCCTAAAAAGGGGGGGGGTTTTTTGGGTTTTTAACAAGGGGGGTTTTTTTCAAAAGGGGGTTTTTCCCCCAAAATTTTTAAAAATTTTTTTTTTTAAAAAAAAATTTTTTTTTAAAAAAAATTTTTTTAAAAAAACCCCCCCTTAAAAAAAAAAAAATTTAAAATTTTTTAAAAATTTTTTTAAAAAAAAAAATTTTTTAAAAAAAAAAAAAAATTTTTTTTAAAAAAAAAAAAATTTAAACCCTTTAAAAAAATTTTTCCCCTTAAAATTTTTTTTAAAAATTTTAACAAAAATTTTAAAAAAATTATAAAAAAATTTTTTTTTAAATTTTTTTTAAAAAACCCAAAAATTTTAAAAAAAATTTTTTTAAAAACTTTAAAACCTTTTAAAAAAAAAAAAAAATTTTTTAAAAAAAATTTTTAAAAAAACCCCAAAAAAATAAAAACCCTTTAAAAAAAATTTTTTTTTTAAAATTTTTTAAAAAAAACCCCTTTTTAAAAAAAAAAAAATTATTAAAAAAATTTTTAAAAAAATTTTAAAAAACCCTTTAAAAATTTAAAAAATTTTAAAAAAAAATAAAATTTTTAAAATTTTTTTTCTATTTAAATTTAATTTTTTTTTTTAAAAAAAAAAAAAATTTTTTTAAAAATTTAAAATTAAAAAAAAAAACCCCCCCCCCCTTTTTTTCCCCCCCCGGGAAAAAAAAAAAATTTAAAAAAACCCCCCCCCCCCAAATTTTTTTAAATTTAAAAACCCCCCAAAAAAAAAAACAACCCCCCTTTTTTTTTTAAAAAAAAAAAAAAAAATTTTTCCCCTTTTTTCCCCAAAAATTTTTAAAAAAAACCCCCCAACCAAAAAAAAAAATTTAAAAAAAATTTTTTTTAAAAAAAAAAAAAAATTTTTTTTTAAAAAATTTTTTTTTAACCCCCCCCAAAAAAACCCCCAAAAAAAAAAAAAAAATTTTAAAAAAAAATTTTTCCTTTTCCAAAAAAAAAACCCCCCCCCCCAAAAAAAAACCCCCCCCCAAAACCCCCCCCCAAAATCCAAAACCCAAACCCCAAAAATTTTTTTTAAAAAAAACCCCAAATTTTTTTAAAAAAATTCAATTTTTTCCCCCCCCCAAAAAATTTTTTTTTTTTTTATTTTTAAAAAAACCCCCCCTTTTAAATTGGGTTTAAAAAATCCCCCAAAAAAAAAATCCCCAAAACCCCCCAAAAAATTTTTTTTTTAAAAAAAAAAAAAACCCCCCCCCCCCTTCCCCAAAACCCCCAAAAAATTAAAAAAAAAATTTTTAAACCCCTTTTTTTTTAAAAAAAAATTTTTTAAAAAACCCTTTTTTTTTAAACAAAAATTTTTTCCCCCCCCCCCCAAAAAAAACCCCCCCCGGGCCCCCCCCCCCCCCCCCTTTTTCCCCCCCCCCCCCGGATTTTAAAAAACCCCCCCCCCCCAAAAAAAAAAAAAAAAAAATTTTTTTAATTTTTAAAAACCCCCCCCCCCTTTCCCTTTTAAAAAAACCAAATTTTTTAAAAAAAAACCCCCCAAAAAAAAAAAATTTTTTTAAAAAAAAAAACCAAAAAAAAACCCCCCCCCTTTAAAAAATTTTTTTTAACCCCAAAAAAAAAAATTTTTTTTTTTAAATTTTCCCCCTTTTTTTTTTTTTTTTGGGGAAAAAATTTAAAAACCCCCAAAATTTAACCCTTTTTTTCCCCCCCCCCCCCCCCCCTTTTTCCCCCAAATTTTCCCTTAACCCCAAAAAAAAATTTTTAAAAACCCCAAAAAAAACCCCAAAATTAAAAAAAAAAAAAATTTTTTTTAAAAAAAAATTTTTTTTCCCCCTTTTTAAAAAAAAACCCCCCCCTTTAAAAAATTTTTCCCCCTTAAAAACCCCCCAAAAAATTTTTTTAAAAAAATTTAAAAAATTTTTCCCCAAAAAACCCCAAAAATTTTCCCCCCCCCCCAAAATAAATAAAAAAAACCCCCCAAAAAAAAAAAAATTTTAAAAAAAAAAAAAACCCCTTTTTTTTTTAAAAAAATTTTTTAAAAAAAAAAAAAAAAAAAAAACCCCCCCAAAAATTTTTTCCCCCCCCCCCAAACCCCCCTTTTTAAAAAAAATTTTTTAAAAAAACCCCTCCAAAAAAAAACCCCCCCAAAAAAAAAACCCCCCCCAAAAAAAACCCCCCAAACCCCCTTTTCCCCCCCCCCCCCCCCCCCCCCCCCAAAAAAAAACCCCCCCCCCCAAAAAAAAACCCCCCCTTTCCCCCAAAAAAAAATTTTCCCCCCAAAAAACCCCCAAAACCCCCCCCCCAAAACCCCCCCCCCAAATTCCCAAAATTTAAAAAAAAAAATTTTCCCCCCCAAAATTTCCCCAAAATTTTTTCCCCCCCAAAAAAATTTAAAAAAATTTTTTTTTTTTTTTTTTTTAATTTTAAAAATTTTTTTAAAATTTTTAAATTTTTTAAAAAAAAAAAAAATTTAAAAATTTTTTTTTTTAAAACCCCCTTTTTTTTTTTAAAAAAATAAATTTTTTTTTTTTTTTTTTTTTTTTTTCCCCCCCCCCCAAAAAAAAAAAATTTTTTTAAAATTTTTTTTCCCCCAAAAAAATTTTTTTTTTTTTTTTTTTTCCCCCCCCCCCCCAAAATTTTTTTTTCCCCTTTTTTTTTTTTAAAAAATTTTTTAAAAAAAAAAAAATTTTTTTTTTTCCCCCCAAATTTTTTTTTCACCCCCAAAAAAATTTTCCCCCCCCAAAAAAAAAAAAAAAAACCCAAAATTTAAAATTTTTTTTTCCAAAAATTTTTTTCCCAAAAAAATTTTTTTAAAAAAAAAAAAAAAATTTTTAAAACCCCCCCCTTTTTTCCCCCCCCTTTTTTTAAAAAAAATTTTTTTTTAAAAAAAAAAACCCCCTTCCCCCAAAAAAACCCAAAAAAACCCCCCCTTAAAAAAAAATTTCCCTTTTTAAAAAATTTAAAAAAAATTTTCCCCCTTTTTTAAATTTTTTTCCCTTTTCCCCCAAAATTTTTTTTTCCCCCTTTTTTTTTTAAAAAAAAAAAAAAAAAATTTTTTTTAAAATTTTAAGGGAAAAAACCCCCCCCCCCAAAAAAAAAAACCCCCCAAATTTTTTCCCCAAAAAAAAAAAAAAAAAAAAACCCCCCCTTTTCCTTTTTTAAAAAAAATTAAAAATTTTTTAAAAAATTTTTAAAAACCCCCTTTTTTTTTAAATTTTCCCCCCCTTTTTTTTTAAAAAAAAACAAAAAAAATTTCCCCTCCCCCCCCCCCCAAAAAAAACCCCCCCCCGGGGAAAAAAATTTCCCCCCTTTTCCCCCTTTTAAAAACCCCCCCTTTCCCCCCTTTTTTATTTAAAAAAAAAAAACCCCCCCAAAAACCCCCCCCCAAAAAAAAAAAAAAAAATTTTAAAAAAAATTTTTTTAAAAAAATTTTTTTCCTTACCCCCCCAAAAAAAAAAAAACCAACCCCAAAAAAGGGGCCCAAAAAAAACCCCCCAAAAATTCCCCTTTTTTTACCCAAAACCCCCCCAAAAAAAAAAACCCCCAAAAAAACCCTTAAAAAAAACCCCCCCCCCCCACCCCCCCCACCCCCCAAAAAAAAAAAAAAAAAAAAAAAACCCCCCCCAAAAACCCCCCAAAAACCCCCCCCAAACCCTTTTAAAAAAAAAAAAAACCCCCCAAAAAAAAAAAAAACCCCAAAAAATTTTAAAAAATCCTTTAAAATTTTTCCCCCCTTTTTTTTTTTTTTTAAAAAAAAAAAAAAAAGGGGGTTTTAAAAAAAAATTTTAAAACCCCAAAAAAATTAAAAAAACCAAACCCCAACCTTCCAAAAATTTCCCCCCCCAAAATTTTTTTCCCCCCCCCCCCCCCCCCAATAAAAAAAACCCCAAAAAAACCCCAAAAAAAAACCCCCCCCAAAAAAAAAAAAAATTAAAACCCTTAAAAAAAAAAATTTAAAAAAAAAAAAAAAACCCCCCCCCAAAACCCCCCTCCCAAAAAAAAAAAAACCCCCCCCCAAACAATCCCCCAAAAAAAAAACCCCAACCCCCCCCCCAAAAAAAATTTAAAAAAATTTTTTTTTTTTTTTTTTTTTAAAAAAAAAAAAATTTTAAAAACCCCCCAAAAAAAAACCCTTAAAACCCTTTTTCCCCCCCCCAAAAAATTAAAAAAAAAAAAAAAAAAATTTTTTTTTTTTTTAATTTTTAAAAAAAAAACCCCCCAAAAAAAAAAAATTTAACCCAAAAACCCAAAAACCCCCATTAAAATTTTTTTTTTTAAAAAAAAATTTTTTTTTAAAAAAACCCCAAAAAAAAAATTTTAAAACAAAAATTTAAAAAATTTTTAAAAAAATTTTTAAATTTCCCCCAAAAAAAAAAACCAAAACCCCAAAAAATCCCCCCCAAAAAAACCCCCCAAAACCCTTTTTTAAAAAATTTATCAAAAAAAAAAAAAAAATTTTTAAAAAAAAAAAAAAAAAAAAAAAATTTTTTTTAAAAAAACCTTCCTTTTTCCAAACCCAATTTTTTTAAAAAAAACCCCCCCAAAAAAAAACCCCCCCCTTTTTCCCCCCCCCCCCAAAAAAAAAAAAAAAAAAATTTAAAAAAAAAAATTTTTTTTCCCCCCCCCCCAAAAAAAAACCCCCTTTTTAAAAAAAAAAAAAACCCCCCCTTTTTTTTTTTTTTTTTTTTTAATTTTCCCCCTTTTAAAAAATTTTTTCCCCAATTTTTTTAAAAAACCCCCTTTAAACCCAAAAAAAAAAAAAATTTTTTTTTAAAAAAATTTTTAAAAAAATTTTTTTTTAAAAAATTTTTTTTTTAAAAATTAAAAAAAAAAAAATTAAAATTTTTTAAATTTTTAAATTTTTTATTTTAAAAATTTAAAAAAATTTTTTTTCCTTTTTTAAAAAAAAAACCCTTTTTTTTTTTTTTAAATTTAAAACCAACCCCCCTTTTTAATTTTTTTCCCTTTTCCCCCCCCCTTTTTTTAAAAAAACCCAAACCCCCCCGGGGGGTTCCCCCCTTTTTTTTTTTTTTTTCCCCAAATTTTTAAAAATTTCCCCCAAAAAAAACCTTTTTAAAAAAAACTCTTTAAACCCAAAAACCCCCCCCTTTTTTTTAAAAAAAAAAAAAAACCCTTTTTTAAAAAAAACCCCTTTTAAAAAAAAAAAAAAATTTTAACAAAAAAATTTTAAAAATAACCCCAAAAAAAAAAATTTAAAAAATTTTTTAAAAAAAAAACCCCCCCCCCCCCCTTAAAAATTTTTTAAAAAAAATTTTAAAAAAAAAAAAAAACCCCCCCCCCCCCCCCCCCCCCCCCCTTTTTTTTTTAAAAAAACCAACCCCAAAAAAAAAAAAAAAAAAATTTTTTAAATTAAAAACCCCCCCAAAAAAAAAAATTTTTTTTAAAAAAAAAATTTTTTAAAAAATTTTTTTCCCCTTTTTTTTTTAAAAAAAAAAATTTTTTAAAAAAAATTTTTTTTTTTTTTTTCCCAAAAAAAACCCAAAAAATTTTCCCCAATTTTAAAAAAACCCCCCCCCCCCCCCCTTTTTTTTTTCCCAAAAAATTTTTTTTTTTTAAAAAAAAAAAATTTTAATTTTTTCCCCCCCCCCCCCCCAAAAACCCCCCTTTTTAAAAAAAAAAAAAATTTTTTTTTAAATTTAAAATTCCTTAAAAAACCTTAAATTTTTTCCCCCTTTTTAAAAAAAAACCCCCCCCCCCCCCCTTTTTTTAAAAAAACCCCCTTTTTAAAATTTAAAAAAAACCCCTTTTTTTTTTTTTCCCTTTCCCCAAAAAAAATTTCTTTAAAAAACCCCCCTTTTTCCCCCCCCAACCCCAAAACCCCCCCAAAAAAAAATTTTTTTTTTTTTACTTAAAATTTTTTTTTAAAAAAAAAACCCCCCCCCTTTTTTTTTTAAAAAATTTTTTTTTTAAAATTTTAAAAAAAAAAATTTTTTTTTTTCCCCCCCCCCCCCTTTTTTTTAAAACCCCAAAAAGGGCCCCCTTTTTTTTTAAAAAAAAAAAAAATTTTTTAATTTTTAAAAAAAAAAAAACTTTCAAAAAAAAAAAAAATACTTTAAATTTTTTTTCTTTAAAATTTTTTTTTTAAAAAACCTTTTTTTTTCTTTTCCCCCCTTTTTTTTTCCCTTCCCCCTTTCCCTTTTAAAATTTTTAAATTTTTTTTTTCCCCCCCCCTTTTTTTTAAAAAATTTTTTTTTTTTTTTCCCCCCCCCTTTTTTTTAAAAACCAAAAAACCCCCCCAAACAAAAAATCCCCCCTTTTTTTTCCCCCCCTTTTTTTTTAAATTTTCCCCCCCCCTTTTTTTTTTTAAAAAAAAAAAAAAAAAAAAAAAAAACAAAACTTTTTTCCCCCTTAAAACCCCCCCCCAAAAAAAAAAAAAAAAAAAAAAAAAAACCCCCCCCCAAAACCAAACAAATTTTTTTTAAAAAAAAAAAAAACCCCCCCCCCTTTTTTTTTTTTTTTCCCCCCCTTTCCCCAAAATTTTTTTTTTTTTTTTCCCTTTTTTTCCCCCTTAAAAATTTTCCCCCCCCCAAAAAAAAAAAAAAAAAAATTTTTTTTTTCCAAATTTTTTCCCCCCAAAAAAAACCTTTTTAAAAATTTTTTTTTTTTAAAAAAAAACCCCCCCTTTTTTTTTTCCTTTTCCCCCCTTTTTTTTTTCCTTTCCCCCCAAAATTTAAAACCCCAAAAAACCCCAAAAAAACCCTTTAAAACCCCCCAAACCCCCCCAAAAAAATTTTTCCCCCCCCTTTTAAAAATTTTTTTCCAAACCCCAAAAACCCCCAAAAAAAAAAAAATTTCCCCCCCCCCCCCCCTTTTTTTTTTTTCCCCCCCCCCCCCCCTTTTTAAAAAAAAACCCCCAAAAAAAAACCCCCAAAAAAAAATTTTAAAAAACCCCCCAAAAAAAATAAAAAAAATTTTTTTAAAAAAAAAAACCCCCCCAAAAAACCCCCTTTTTTTTAAAAAGGGAAAAAAACCCAAAAACAAAAATTTTTTTTTGGGGTTTTAAAAATTTTTTTTTTTTTTAAACCCCCTTTGGGGAAAACCCCCCCCGGGGGGAAAAAAAAAAATTGGAAACCTTTTCCCTTTTTTTTTTTTTCCCCCCGGGGGGTTTTTTAAAAAAAAACCCCCCCTTTCCCCCCCCCAAAAAAAACCCCCCCCCCCCCCCCCCCCCCCCAAAAAAAAAAATGGGAAAAAAAAAAAAAACCCCCCCAAAATTTTTAAAACCCCCCCTTTTTTTTTTTAAAATTTCCCCAAAAAAAAAAATTTTTTTAAAAAAGGGGGAAAAATTTTTTAAAAAAGGGAAAAAAATAATTAAAAAAATTTTAAAAATTTTTTTTTTGGGGTTTTTTTAAAAAAAATTTTAAAAAAAATTTTTTTTAAAAAAAATTTTTAAAAATTTTTAAATTTTTTAAAAATTCCCCCCTTTTTTTAAAAGGCCTTTTTTTTAAAAAGGGGGAAAAAAAAAAAACCAAAAACCCCTTTTAATTTTTAAAATTCCCCTTTTTTTAAAAAAATTTTTTTTTTTTTCCCCCCCCCCAAAAAAAACCCCCCCCCAAAAAAAAAAAAAAATTTCCCCTTTTTTTTCCCCCCCTTTTTTTCCCCCAAAAAAAAACCCAATTTTTTTTTTTAAAAAACCCTCCCCCAAAAAAAAAAATTAAAAGGGGCCCCGGTTTGTTAAAAAATTTTTTTTTTTCCCCCCTTTTTCCCCCCAAAAAAAATTTTTTTTTTTAAAAAAAAAAAAAATTTAATTCCCCTTTAAAAAAAAAAAAAAAACGGGGGTTTTTAGTTGGGGGGGGAAAAAAAAAAAAAAAATTTTTAAAAATTTTTTTTTAAAAACCCCGGGGGGGGGGGGAAAATTAAAAAAATTTTTTTTTTTTTTTTTTTAAAATTTTTTTAAAAAAACCCGGGGTTTTTTTTTTTTTAAAAATTTTTAAAAAATTTTTTTTTTTTAAAAATTTTTTTTTTTTTTTTTCCCTTTGCCTTTTGGGGGGTTTTTTTTAAAAAATTTTTTGGTTTAAAAATTTTTTTTTGGGGGGGGGGTTTTTTGGGGGGGGGGGTTTTTTAAAAAAAGGGGGGGGTTTTTTTTTTGGGGGGGGTTCCCCCCAAAAAAACCCCCCAAATTTTGGGGGTTTTTTCCCCCCCCTTTTTTAAAATTTTTCCCCCCAAACTTTTTTGGGGTTTTTTTGGAAAACCCCCCTTTTTTTTAAAAATTTTAAAAAAATTTTAAAAAAAATTTTTTTTTTTTTTTTTTGGGGAAAACCCCCGGAAATTTTCCCCCAAAAAATTTTTAAAATTTTTAAAAAGGGGGGGGGGTTGGGGTTTCCTTTTTTTTTTTTTGGGGGGAAAAAAAAAAATCCCCCAAAAAGGGTTTCCCTTTTTGAAGGGGGAAAATTTAATGGCCCCCCAAAAATTTTGGGGGGGGTTTGAAAAAAAAACCAAAGGGTTAAACCCCCCGGGGGGGCCCTTTTTTTCCCAACCGGTTTTTCCCCGGAAAATTTTGGGGGTCTGGGGGAAAGGGAAAAAAAACCCCCCGGGGAAAATTTTTTTTCCTTTTTTAAATTTTGGGGGGTTTTTTTTTTTTGAAAAGGGGGGGAATTTTCCCCCTTTTTCCCAAACCCCCCGGGGGGGGGTATGGGAAAAGGGGGTTTTGGGCCAAACCCCCCAAAAATTTTTTAAAAAGGGGTTTTTAAAAGGGGGTTTCCCAAGGGTAAAAAAAAAAAAAAAAGGGGGGGGGCCCCAACCCAGGGCCCCCCCCCTTTCCAAAAAAATTTTAAAAGGGGGGGGGCCCCCAAACCCGGGTTAGGCCCCAAAAACAAAGGGGGAAAAAAACCCCCTCCCCCCTTTTTAAAAAAAAAAAAAAAAAAAAAACCCGGGGGGTTTTTTAAAAAACCAAAAATTTTGGGGGGGGGGAGGGGGTTTTTTTGGAACACAGGTTTCCCAAAATTTTAAAAAAAAAGGGGAAAGGGGGGCCTTTCCCCCCCCCCCCTTCCCCAAAAAATTTTGGGGGGAAAATTTTTGGGGGGGTTGGGGCCCCGGGAAAAAAATTTTAAAAAATTTTTTTAAAAGGGGAAACGGGGTTTTCCCCCCTTTTTTAAATTTAAGGGAAATTTTTTTTCCCCTTTTTGGGGGGGGGGGGGGGCCCCCCCCCGCCTTTTTTTTTAAAAAAAGGGGGGGGGGGGGGCCCCCCCGGGAAAACCCCCCTTATTGGGGAAAAAAAAAAATTTTTTCAAAGGGGGGTTTTTTGGGGGGGCCCCCCCAAAAAGCCCCCAAAAAAAAAAAATAATTTTTTTAAAAAAAATTTTTTTTTTAAAAACCCCTTTTTTTTAAAATTTTTGGGGTTTTTGGGAAAAAACCGGAAAAGCCTTTGGGGGAAAAAAAAAAAAAAAAAGAAATTTTTTTTGTTAAAAAAAGGGGGGGGGGGGGTTTTTTAAAGGGAAAAATTTTTAAAAAAAGGGCCCCCCAAAAAAAAAAGTTGGGAAAAAAACCCCGGGGGGCCCCCCGGGGGGGGGGGGGGGTTTTAAAAAAAAAAATTTTTTTTTTTGCTTAAAAAAAAGGGGGTTTTTGGGGGGAAAAATTTTTTTTTTTGGCAAAAATTTTTTTTTTTGGGGCCTTTTTTTTTAAAAAGGGGGGGAAATTTGGGTTTTTTTTGGGGGGTTTTTTAAAAAAAATTCCCTTTTTCCCCGGGTTTTTTTTAAAAAAAAAAAATTTTTGGGGAAAAAATTTTTTAAAAAAAAAATTTTTTTTTTTTTAAAAAAAAAGGGTTTTTTTTTTTTTGGGGGGTTTTTTTTTAAAAAAGGGTTTAAAAAAAAAAACCCTTTTTTTTGGGGGGGAAAATTTTTTGGGGGGGGGGGGGTTTTTTTTTTTCCCTTTCCCCCCCCAAAAAAAAAAAAAAATTTTTTTTTTTTTTTTAATTTTTTTTAAATTTTCCCCCGGGGGCCCCCAAAAAAAAAAAAAAAAAAAACCCCCCTTTTTTAAAAAAAAAAAAAAATTTTTTTGTTTTTGGGGGGGGGGTTTTCCCCTTTTTGGGTTTTTTTAAAAAAAATTTTTTTTGGAAAAAATTTTTAAAAAAATTTTAAAAAACCCTTTTGGGGGGGCCCCCCCCCCCCGGGGGGGTTTTTTAAAAAATTTTTTTTAAAAAATTTTTTAAAAAATTCCCCGGGAAAAAAAAAAAAAAATTTTTTTTTTTTTTTTTGGGAAAAATTTTTTTAAAAAAAAAAAAAAAAAGAAATTTTTTAAACCCTTTTTTTTCCCCCCCAAAACCTTTTTTTAAAATTTTTTTTAAAAAAAAGGGGGGGGGAAAAAAAAAAAAAAACCCAAAAAAACCCCCCCCGGGAAAAATTTTTTTTCCCCCCCTTTTTTTTAAAAATTTAAAAAAAAAGCCTTTTTTGGGGGGCCCCCCTTTTTTTAAAATTTTTTCCCAAAAATTTTTTTTTTTTTTTCCTTTTTTTAAAATTTTTTTTTTTTCCCCCCCCCCTTTTTTTAAAAAAAAGGGGTTTTTTTTAAAAAAAAATTTTTTTTAAAAAAATTTTTTTTTAAAAATTTTTTTTTGGGGGTTGGGTTGGGGGGTTTTAAAAAAAAATTTTTTTTTAACAAAAAATTTTTTTTTTTTAAAAAGTTTTTTCCCTTTGGGGTTTTTTTAAAAAATTTTAAAAAAAAAAAAAAGGGAAAACCAATTTTTCCCCCCCAAAAAAAAAAACCCTTTTTTCCAAAAAAGAAAACCCCCTTTTCCCCCCAAAAAAAAAAAAAAACAAATTCCCCAAAAATTTTTAAAAGGGGCCCAAACTGGAAATTTTTTTTTTCACCCTTTTTTAACCCCAAAAAAAAACCCCCCCTTTTTCCCCAAAACATTTTTTTCCCCCCCCCCCCGGGGCCCTTTTTTTTTTTTTTTTCCCCCTTTTTTTTTTCCTTTTCCCGGCCTTTTGTTTTTTTTTTTCCCCCCTTTTTTTTTGTTTAAAAAAATTTTTTTTTTAAAAAAATTTTTTTTAAAAAAAAATTTTTTTTTTCCCCCCCCCCCCAAAAAAAAGGTTTTTTTTTTTTGGGGTTTTGGCCTTAAAAAAATTTTTTTTTTGGGGGGTTTTTTTTTTTTTAAAAAAATTGGTTTTTTAATTTTTTTTTTTTTTAATTTTAAAAAGGGGAAAAATTTTTAAAAAAAAAAAACCAAAAAAACCCCTTTTTTTAAAAAAAAACCCCCAAAAATTTTTTAAAAAAAAAAAAAAATTTTTTCCCAAAAAATTTTTCCCCGGACCCCCCTTTTTTTTTTTTGGGAAAAATTAATTTTTCCCAAATTTTTTTTTTGGGGGGGCCCCTTACGGGGTTTTTTTTTCCCCCCCTTTTTTTTTCTTTTTGGGGGGGTTTCCTTTTAAAAAGGAAAAAAATTTTTTTTTTTGGGGGGGAAAAAAATTTTTTTTTTTTTTTAAATTTTTTTTTTTTAAAAAAAATTTTTTTTTTCCAAAATTTAAATTTTTTTTAAAAAAATTTTTTTGTAAAAAAATAACCTTTTTTTTGGGGGGGGGGAAAAATTTTTTAAAAAAAGGTTTTAAATTTTTTATAAAAAGGGGAAAAAAAAAAAAATTTTTAAAAAAAACCCTTTTAAATTTTTTTTTTTTTTTTCTTTTGGGAAAAATTTTTTAAAAAACCCCTTTTAAAAACCCCAAAAAAAAAACCCCCAAAAAAAAATTTTTTTTAAAAATTTTCCCCCGGGGTTTTTGGGGGGCCCTTTTTTTCCCCCCCCCCCCAAACCCAAATTTTGGAAAAAAAAATTTTTCCAAAATTTTTTTGGGTTTGGGGGGGGCCTGGGTTTTTTTTTGGGCCCCCAAAAAAACCCCCTTTTTTTAAATTTTTTTTTCCCCCTTTTTTTTTTTAAAAAAATTTTTTTTTTTTGGAAAAAATTTTTTTTCCCCCCTTTTTTTTAATGGCTGTATAACGGGCCCCTTGCCGATTGATGACCGCCCGACCCAAACCGCCGACGCCTACACCCGACTATTAAGCAAGAAAAAAACCCTTTACACAATTTTTTTGGTTAAAGGAGACTGACCCCCTGCCTTACCCTGTTTTGGAGGTGTGGTTCACCCCCTAAAGTAAATTTTTTTTTTTTAGCAAAAATCATTACAATTTTCCCCGGATTTTCCTTGTTGTTATTTCTGGATATTCCCAAAGATTAATTTACATTTTTTTTAATCATTGAATTACTGAGATGAAAAAGGGAATGTGGATTTTCAAATAATTATCAGGAGCTATGCATTCTGCCTGATCAGTAAAGAATTTATGTCATAACCACAGTAGTTTTCTGAATGGTAAAAAAAGAAACGCTGAAAAACTGAAAAGTAACTATGAACCCTAATTATAAAAAAAGTAACAATAACTAGTCTTCAGCGTTTAAATATTGTGTCATTTTCAGTTTTGAGGGAAGGGTTTTTATTTGGCAAAGGGATTTCCCATTGGAAAATTTATTCTGTGGTTTTTTAAAAGGGGCACAAGGCCAAAATGGGGGCAACAGGGGCCGCGCCTCTGTGTTTTTCCAGGCTGTATTTACCAAGCAGCAAAAAAGATGGGTAATGAGTGTACTTCTTTTGCCCTTGGGGAGGCCCCCCCTTTCCGCAAACCATATGATAAGGTTGTTAAAAATAATAGGGTTCAATTTATTGGCTAGCGGTTTTAAAGTTATGGGGGATTCGGCCGGGGACAAAAAAATCCCAGCCCCACAAAAAAAGTTAAATAAGTGGATAGATAACAGTGTTCAGCTTTGGCTGGATAAATTTTTGAAAAAACCCATTATGAATGAATAAAGGGTGAAGGGAATGTTTCCCCTCTGACTTTGTTTCAGAAATTTAAATAATTTTTAAAATCAATCCTCCCCCCCCGCAAATAACTCTCTGGACCCCCCCTTTAAAACCCCCTCTTTGATTCAGTCAGTGAACACACGGCGCCTAAATAATGGATTCAGATCTGAAATGGGTCCCCCTTGCTTGTTCCCCCGATGCATGTCAAGAGAAAGGAAAAAAACTCCAAAAAAAAACCTTTTTTAAAAATGTTTTAAGAATTTTATTAAAATGTTTTTTTATTTTTTATGGGGGGAAATGGGAATAATTTGTAATGGTTTGTTTTTTGAAAGGCAACAATTTTTTTATTTTTATTAATGCAACAATGGAGTATTATATGATTAATGTTATGTAGGGAAATTTCTTGCAATGTAAAAAATGCTTGGCCCTGATTGGATCTTGGTTTTCAGCTCTGAATGAGCAGAGTTAACGGCCCCCTTAAAAATGCCCCCAAAAAGTTTTTGCAATTACTTTAATTTTTTTTGGAGTTTATTTTTGACGCCTTTCGTGAAAAATTTTTTAGGATGCTTTATTCAACTGCTAGAAAAAGATTTTTTTTTTTGGGTTTTTTTTTATTTAATTTGTGAAGTCCCTTTTGGGGTGTAATTTGATTTTGGAAATTTGTATTTTATAAAATTTGTTTTTTGGTTTATTTTGAACCAAGAGAAATTTTTGGGGTTCTGTCTTTATTTGCCTAGCTTAAATAAAGCTTTCTTGGGAATTTTTTTTTATTATTTGCTCTTAGAATTTTATTTAGGAATGCAAATAACTAAAAACTAGTTTTCAGTTTTTCTCTGCCACGATATGAACCCTATTTGAAAGAAAAACACCAACTGTCAAAAGGCCCGGCTGTTGTCAAGAAAAAAGATGGGGGTAAATCAAATGGGCAAAACCTTAAAAGCCCCCTTAATTTTTTTTCCCCCCTCCAAAAAAATTTTTGTAAACCAAGGGGCAGGGTGGGTTGGTACCAAAAGATTTGGCAATAAACCAAAAAAAAGACCGGGCCTTTTCCCCAAAAAAAACCCATCACCGTCTCCCCCACCCAAAAAAAGTTGGTCCCTTTTTATCTTTCAAAAAATTTTAAAATTTCTACACACTACTAAACACTTCCCCGGGTTTTTGGCCCGGTTCCCTTTTTTTAAGGTTTGGGGGGCCCGGCTTCCCTACTTTCCCCCTGGGTCAAGGGGTCAGGTAGGTCGGGTGCATCATAAATGGGAAATTCAAAAATTTAAATTTCCATTAAAAAATAACCCAAATTCAATTTTTCTTTTATTAAACATTTTTTTTACATTAAAAAATTCTTAAAAAAAAAAAATGAATTTGAATCTTTAGGTAATAAGTTCCCAAAACAACATCCCCTTATACTGCCCCATTGGACGTGCCCAAAGGAAAACCCCCAATCTTCTTTCGACCCAAAAAATTTAGGGGCAGGAAAAACCACTCCAAAATTTCCAGACCTTTCCGGTGGGTTAGTAAGGTTTTAAAAAGGAAAAAACCCCTTTTAAAAAGCATTGGGTTTTTTTAAAAGGGGGGCCCCGGGGGGGGGGAAACCCCAAAATTTTCCCTATTTTTTTTAAAATTTTTTTCCCCCCCCCCAAAAAAAAAAAATTTGGATGTTTTAAAACAAAAAAAGGGGCGGGGGCCAAAAAAAATTTTTTTTTAAAATGGTGGTTTGGCAATTGCCAAGAAAAAGGGGGGGCCCCCAGGTTTTAAAAATTCCCCCCCAAAACCCCGCCCCCCTCCCCCACAAAAAAATTAGCTACGCGGGGTTGCAACTGAAGATAATAACCTTACCCCCCACCCAAATTCCCTTTTTTGAAATTTTAATTTTGTCCTTCGGCTTTTCCCAAGGTTGGAGGGAACAAACCCCTTTCCGGGGCTTTTTTATGGGTTTAATTTTATATAAAAGGGAACCAAAAAACCCTTTTTCCTTTCCTAAAAAATAAAAAAAGTAACTTTCCTTTTTTTCCTATATTTTTTTAAAATAGTAACAAAAAGTTTATTAAAAAATATGAATGGCATTGAGTAAGCCCGTTGGAAAACTTCCTTCTCCCGACCTGCTTGGGGAAACCACTTAGGGAAAAAAGGAAGGAAACCCATTTAGATTTGGAGGGGTTGAAACGGCTGGGGGGTTTCAATAAACCACCTCCATGACCTTTCCCTGGTTTAATTGTAGTTAAGGTTTTAAGGAGTGCAACGGGGATAACTCAATTCCCCATTACCAAACTTTTCTGTGGCTAAACGGCCAATGCCCTTCCCCTTTTTTACAGCAATTTGGTTTTGTAAAAGGAGCAAAAAACACCCCTCAATTTTTTTCCCTTTCTTTTTTTTTTTTTACCCATAACTTGAAAGGACCGGCCCTAACCCCTAGAAACTTTGGTGTGGTTTTGAAATTTGAAAACACATTTTTTAAAATTTTTTTATGGGGGACATACCTAACTTTGTTTTATCAAAAGAAAAAGCCCTTTTACTTTAAAAAAAAAAAAAATGCCCCTTAAATTTTAATTTTAATTGAAAGAACAGTGGGTAAAAAAACCCAAATTTGTTGTTTAAATTAACCTTATTTTAACCGTCCCATTGTTCCCCTTAAATTCTTTGGCTTTGGGAAATAAACTAGAATAATACTTTGCAGTGTTAGCACCCCGGGTTCAAGGGGTTCAGGGCCAGAGAAAAAGATTCAAAAATAAATTTTGTTTTTTTTGTTGAAATTCCAAATAAAAATTTAAAAAGTGAAAAAATTCTCATTTTCGGCTTGATATCATACATAAAAATAATTTGCTCCCTTAAAAAAACCTATGGGGCCAAAGGGGACCCAGCAAATTACACTAACTTTTTTTTTTAAATTATTTTGGGAAATTCAAAAGTTAAAAATTTTTCTAATTTATTTGAAGGAAAGGTAAAATACCATGAAACTATCAGGGATGCCCCCTTTAAAAGAAAAAAAGGTTCCTCTGTGTTTCGTTAGGGGATTTATAGGAGGGGGTTTTTTTGAAACCTCCACATAATTTGCCCCGGGGGGTTTTAGAATAACCTTTCTGATTTTTTTCCTTGTCCAAATTATGCCGGTTTAAATCAAAAATTTAAATTTGTAATTGGAATTAAGAGTTAAATTTTTAATAACAGAATTGGTGGAAAATTTTGGGGGGAAAGGAAATCTGGATACTTTTGGAACTGAAGAGTAAAAGATTAAAAAAAGGGGTTACCGGCATTAAAAGAGAAAATTCCCCAAGGGGAATTGATTCTTTGTTTTAATATTAAGGGTGATTAAAATCATAAGTGACTCTAATAATGATTCCTGGATAATGATAAAAAAAATTAAAAAAGTTAATTTACAAAAAAATTTTCCAGTAACTTACTTGGACAAAAATCAAATTTAAAATTTGAGGATTAATTTCCCTGAAAAAAAATTAAAAAAGAGAAGGATCCGGGGAATTCATCTGGTTATTCCAATTTTTAAATGTTTTTTGAATTTATTAAAAAATTAACTACCTAAATAAAATTTGGTAAAAAATGGGTTAACTAATCCAGTTCATGGTTCCCCTTTTCCCAACAAACAATAGCCAATTTTAATGGAAAATTGTAAAAAAAAAAATTTAAATTTAGGTTTTTTTTTAAAAATTTTTAAAAAAAAAAAGAAAAAATTTTAAAAAAAAAAACCCCGGGTTTTTCAAAAAGGGTAAATTGTCTAGGGGTTCAATTGCAAAAAGGTGATGTAAATTCAATTATTAACATAAAACATATTATTAAGTTAATAAATAAAGGACCAAATTAAAAAATGTTTTAACTTGTTAATTGTTAATTTAAAAGGCATTCCGAATACCAAAAAAAGGAAAAAAATCAAAGATTTTGAAATTTATTCAAAATAGAAAAAAAAGGGAAAGGGGGATCCCAGGGAAAGTCAGGGTTTTCCCATTTTGAGGATGTTCCGAGGAGTTTTCCCCTTTACTGAAACTTTAAAATAACAGTTTTGTTTAAAAATTTTTTTAAAACGTAAGCCTGTTTTTTTTTTTTGCCCCCAAAGGTATAATGCCAATTTTAAATGTTATTTATGTATTTTAACTATGAACTTTTACCATTCGGCATACCTGTATACCTAAGCTTTCAATTGAAAATATTAAAATCCCCCAAAAAAGGGGAACATGGAAAGTACATTTTTAAAAAAAAATTTTAAAAATTTTTTTCCATGACGGGCCCCGGGTTTAAATTAATAAGGGGGTTTAATTAGTATGGCACTTGGACCGAAAAATTAAAGCAATCATGTAAACAAATTGAAAAAAATTGGAAAATAGATTTTGTATTCTTAAACGGGTATTTCGATGAAGGAAAATCAAAAAATTTTTGGTGGAATCCTATTTTGAATTAAAATTTTCCCAATTTGTTTCAGGTGATTTAAATTTTGTAATTTGATTTTTTAAAATCGGGTTCCAATTTCTTGACCAGTGGACGACCAAATTTTAAATTTTTGCCCTTTTGTTTGTGGTAAATTTTTAAATTTCGAACAGTTTAACAAAAACATTTGAAAAGTTTAAAATTTTTCCTTCCCCACCCAAAGGGTCTTGGGATTTTATGATATTTAAAGTTGGTAGTAATTGGAAACTAGATAAGAAAAAAAATTCCAAGCGGGTTAATGATTGGGTTTTTGGGTACAGAATGGTGTGAAAACCAAAAAATTTTAAAGTTGGGTAAAAGGAAAACATGCATATGTACTTTTCAAACCCTTTTTCTAACATCTCTTACAATTAGTTTTCATAAACCCTCATTTTAACTTTTGGAAAGGGAATGGTTTAAAAGGTCTTACCTTTGGGATTTACGTTGTTGGGAATCGTATTTTTTTTTTTTGAATACAATTATCAAGAAACCTTTCACTGGTTTAATTGTATTTTTAAAATTTAAATCCATTTTAATTTAAAAAAAATTATAAACTACCCAAATAAAAATTTGGGGGTTATTTTTTTCCCAATTTTAATAAATTTGGAATTGTTCGCGCTTAATAATACCTAAATAAACCATGATTTAAAAGTAATTAAAGTTATTACAAAAAATTTTTCATTTTTTAAAAATATTCTTTTTTTTTTCCTTTGGGGTATAAAAATTCCAAAGGTTTTTCAATTTAAATGTAAAATTTTGGTTCCTCAAAAAATAAGTGGAGGAATTTTGAAAAAATCAAATGTTATTTAATTTTTGGGGCCCAATAATTTTTTGGAAAACCCAGCCAGGATGCCTTTACAAATCTTAAGTTACTTTTTGGAATTTTTTTTTTTGAATGTGTTTAATAAATGTATTTAGCAAATAATATAGGAAAAGTTTGAATTCAATTAAAGGGATTTGTGGAACTTTTTGAGATTTTGGGGTTTTTAAAAAAAGGTTTGGCTAGAAATTTTGGGTTTTTTAACCACAGACCTTGCTAAGCCGGTTCCGGTAATTCTAATTAGAATTCGGATCAAAATTCAGAAATAATTTTTTTCTTACAATTTTTTATTAGTTTTTGAAGGAATTTAAAATTTTTAAATTATTTAATTTAAACCTTGACCCTGTTTTAAGGGGCCTTATTTAGGGGGGGTTTCCCTAAAATATTTTTCCTTGTTGATGCCAAACCTAACAGTTAGAATCCCGTGTTAGAAAACAATGAAAAAAAATTTTCCTTAAAGAAAGTAAAAATTTTTAATTTTCAATAATTTAATTTGGGAATAAAAACCAAAATTTTCAAAAAAAAAAGAGGCTAGATTTGTATTTTTTCAAAGGAGTGGAAAATTTGGGGGGTTCCTTTTTTTAATAAAAAATTTTTAATAAGTTCAAAAAATTCGTTTTAAAAAGGGAATTTATTTTTGGTTACTAAATGGCAAGATTTGATAATTTAAAAGAAAATAGGTTTTTCCCCTTTGGGGCAGGAGGGTTTCCATTTAAATTTTAAAACATTGATGCCGAGGGTAAATTTTCTTAGCACCTAAAAGGGGCCCCCGGCAAGGAAAAAGGGTGCGGTTATGTAGCTTGTTTTTGGTTAAAAAAGGGAAATTTTGGCCTTTGGGGGTTTACACAAAAGTGCAGACGTCAATTCTTTCCAAGAATAAAAAAAGGAAATTTTACTCGGTGGTCATTTTTAACCCACCCTGCACGCTTTCAGCGCACAAAAATTTTTAAGTGGGGAAGGAAACAATTTATGTTTTTTTTTAAATTCTATTAAAATTATAAAGGTATGTCCCTTGCAAAGTTAGGTGGTCCTTCAGCCGGTTATAAAATTTCCCCGTCCTTTCGGGGAGTTCCAGATGATTAGGTAGGGAGGAAGAGGGATAAGTGGCGATTGGGAGAGGTTTGGGGGCCCGAACGTGGGTTGCTGGCGGTAAAAAAAAAATTTTAAAAAAAAAAAATTTTAAAGCAAAGGGAATTAAAGGTCACCTAAACTTTTTGGTTTGGTTTTTTTGACGCTTTCTAAAACTATTTTTTTTTTAAAAACCCCCCTTCTTGTTTTTTCTGAATTTATTGGGGAAGAAGGAAGGAATTAAAGTAGGCCCCCCCCAAATTGCCCAAAAAAAATTAAATCAATAAAAATGTTTTAAAAAGTTTCTCTTGTCTTGAGAATTTCCTGGACAAAACAGAAATCTTGCATAATTCTGCCGTAAAAAAATTTACATTTAGGGTTTTTTTTTTGGGGGAAGGGGTGGGGGTTCAAAAGGGATCCTGGGGAAGGGAAAAAAGGTTTTGAGGTTTTTTAACAGGGAAAAAGGCCATGTTAAAACAAAATGGGGAACTTGACTAGGGCCTTTCCCGATTTTAAAAAAAAATTTTGGGTAAAATGGTATGTTTTTAAATTATTTTTACGTTATAGGTGTTTATCTAGCACAACTGAAAAACCAAAAATTTAAATGAACCCACATTTGCAGTGAATTTGATGGGAAAGGGCCCAAGGTCTTGTTCAATTTTTAAATAATCAAAATTCCTAGCAATATCTTTTTTCTGGAATTTGATAAAGGGGCCCAAGAAATCTGGCTCTTTCAGTAAATCACCAAATTTTACACATGAAGAACAAATTTTAAAAATTTTATGGAGTTTGATAAATTTGGGGTCTTTGTGGAACCTACCTTAAATTCACGGGTAATCGCGTTTTCCCATTTAAATGGCTGGCCTCCTTTGGAACCTTAAAACGGGGGTTTGGGGCCGGTTTGTGGGGGGGAAAAAACCCAAAATTTAATAAATTTATTGGGGAAAAGAAAACCCATTAAGTCCATAAATTTTTTTTTGGTTTTGGGGTGTTGCCATGTTTTTTTTTGTTTCTGTTTGTTGGTTTTTTATCTGGTTTTTTACTATTCCTTTTAAGAATTTTTTTTTAAAATTTTTATTTATATTTTTTTTTGAATTGTTTTTAATAAAAAAAATTCATTTTGGCATTTATTACCTATAAATAAATTAATTGAATTGAAAATCCGGTTTTCCCCTTTGAAAAATTTTAAACAATCTTAGTTTTTTGATTTTGCCCTTAACCCCCCCTGTACACAAAAATTTTTGGGGGCTTTAGTTTTTTTTTTAAAAGGGGAAAATTAAAAGGTTTTTGC